>JASAON010001499.1:0-41233 GCA_030849065.1 Jaenimonas drosophilae
CATTTGGCGAACACTGCCCAAAGGGAAGATTCTCTGAGAGACCCCCAGCAATCCAACGGTGTCACATGCGCCAAGACTTTAGCGGTGATCATCCACTAGAGCATATGATCATTAACTTTGAGGATGAGAATATAACATTAGAGACCATTGGACTTCTTGGCCAGGGTGGATTTGGCAAAGTTTTTGCTGCTCGCTCTGATCGTGGAGATTCTTTTGCGGTGAAAGTGTCTTCAAAGAAGATGACAGAGAACGATTGGAAGCGCTTGGCAGAGGAAGTATCGCTAATGAGCCATTTTTCTGATCACCCAAATATTGTGAAGTTCTTTACAGCTGGAAAAGATGACGATCGTGCTTATGTGGTAATGGAACAGTGCGCTAGTCGTTCGCTACATGATGTTATCGCTGCTCGTGCTCTTGACATTCCGGAGATCTTGTGGATTGGCTGGTCACTCGTTAACACCATCTCGTATATTCATTCGGAAGAGTGTATCCATCGCGATCTGAAGCCTCAAAATTTGCTATTTGACCTTCAGGGAAACCTCAAGATTACGGACTTTGGTCTCAGTAGCAGAATCTCAGACACTCAACCAAGGAAAACGGTCGCTGGAACGGCAATGTACATGGCCCCTGCTCTTGCTGAGGAAGTATACAAACGCCTGACAAAATCCAGTGATGCTCCGTCTCTTAGCTATGGAAAAGAGGTGGACACCTGGAGTATTGGTGTGGTTATGTATGTGCTTCTTACTCGCATGAACCCATACTTGGACGCGATTGAACGCAAGGGCGTCAACGGACTAGACAAGGAGCAAAAGCAGCTTGCTTTGTTCAACGCAGTGGCTCACGCTGCGTGGGAGTGGCCAGATGGTTGGTCTGGCGACAGGCAACTCCGCCAGCTTGTCGAGAAAATATTAGATCCAAATCCCAATGCTCGCTCCTCGCTGTTTCAAGTTTTGCATGACCCTGTTTGGAACCGCCGACCAAAAACTTGCCCAGACACACTCCTTCAAAAGCTCAATTTGCTCGAGAGGCCCTTTGGATTACAACCACTGCACACCATTACTGGAAATGTCTTGGTATCAAAGAAAAGCCTGGATCCTCCCCCGACTGACCAGCTTTCCCGTATTGCATCAACTGAGCAGCACCTACGTTCGCATATCATGAATGAGTATCAAAGATCGTTCGAAATTCTTCTTCACCAGGCTAGGATTATTAACCTCGAATTTGGACAGCGAACCGTGGTGGTGCGACAGGAGAAATCGTTCCGAAGTCAGATTCAAAGTACACTATGGTGCCAAATTCAAACTGACAAAGAAGCGGGCCTTCCTGTGATAGGATCCCAGCCTCAAGTCAATCCAAGGGCTCTTAGAAGGAGTGTTAGCCTGATGTCAGATGATTCTCAATATGGATTGAGTCCGCGCACTTCCGGTATGGTGACGGTTGATCGAAAGAATTCAACGCGGCGTAGCATGACATCGGCATCATCTATAAACCCCAATTTGATTGAGGTTGAGTACAAGTGCATGAACAGACATATTATGACAAAGCTCACGTCAATGCCTCACAGCTACAACGGATTTGATTGCAATGTTTGCGATCGTGGTATTCTCCGAATTTCAGCAGATCGTCCCGCTTTTCGGTGTTACAAGTGCGATTACGATATCTGTTTAAAATGCGTTGTCTCGGGCAAAGTGAAAGATGTCAACTACGTATGCCCTTCGTGCTCGAAGAAATTCACGACTACAACAAAGCTGCAGGCTCATACGCTCAACTGCCGAGGGCCAAGTGAAAGCCCGTCGCCGCGTCGTTCATCGAGGATGAACACGATGCTTTGGGACGAAGAGACAAAACGACCAAGTTTATTGGAGGTGCAATTGCCACTACCTGAGCCGGAATCCAAGCATTACGACAGTCCACGGTCATCAGGCCGGGCAACCTACGTACGAACCTCCGCTGGTGGACGCATCAGTCTCGGTGACACCGCAGTGCCGCGTGCAGAGGACGTTGGCCATCTTGTCATGAACCACCAATCAGCCAACTTTCCAGATGTCAATCAGCTGGGAACAAAGCAGCGCCGCTCAGCCAAGCGGGGCTCTCTATCTTCGGATGAGAGTCTACTTAATGGGCTTCCATCTCCAGTGCAACTTCCTGACCGCAAACAGCAGTCAGTGCGTAAACCTCGGAGTTCGGCAGAGCTGCCTGGAACGGAACTCTTCACCAAGCATGGAAACAACTTCTCCAGTTTTGAGCCTGGTACCCCTCCACAGCACAACGATCGAGGTGAAATTATTGGTATCGCAGCCAGAAGACAATCAGAACGAAGTGCAGAGGTGAACCTCATTGACCGTGGAGTTATCACGATTCGTGCGGATACGGCGGATAGGCCTCGCGACATGATGCGCCAGCCCCGTGTTCCACGAAGTGCATCTTCCGCGCGTTCGCAGCAGAAGCCTATGGCTCACTCCCCAGTGAAGAGGATGCGTGAGGAATATCGAGAGGAAGAAGTTGTTACGAAGTCGAGCAGAGTGGAGACCTCCTCACTTCCTCAAATTGCAGGCGGCCGGAAGAATTACACAGGCCCGGTACGTGCTCCGTCGGTGAGCGGGCACACGGCACAGGGGGGACCACCGTTACCACGGCGAGGTCCAGGTGCCCCACTCTCACCAGGTAGCATGACTCGTACGTCCTACCTCACTTCTGCAGCAATCCCGTCAAAGAGCTTTGTGTCAGCGAAGCCGTCGCAGCTGTCCATGGCTCGCACCGGGACCTCATCCAACACCGTACCCCGTCCAGGGGCGGCCTCTGGAGTGGTATCGGGTTCGGCTCTCGGCAACTCCGCTGGTGCATTCCTGGCATTGCCGAAAGAGGCCCAACACCGGAAGCAGTTTCTCGACGATTTCCTTAGCGGTGGGTGGGTGAGGTACTACTCATTCACCAATGAAGACACGGTTGTCCTCTTCTACTGCCTTCAGCCCGGTCGCTACGGCGCCATGTTTCCGACGGAAACAGGTGTGGGCACTGCGGTTCTAGATTTAGACTCGAAGATGGTCCTGTATGTCCCTTGCATGAACAACGAGAGCACAAATAGAAGCCAACCTCATCCTCATGTTCAGACGTTTTACGAAGAAGAAGCGCGAATGCTATCCTTCTCGGAGGCACAGCGGTACTTGGGTGGAGTTCTGCGAAGCATAATGTCTTTCGTGGATGAGATGGCGCGACTCAAGGCAGAGGGGCTCACCCCTGCTGCAGTTCACGCGGCCTATATCCACCATTCCAACCTCTCCAGTGTGCCACGAGACACGAAGTTTGTCTACATTCGAAAAGTGTTCCCTGATCCATCCGGATCCTTCACGCTGTTCCGCTTGTCAAACCTACGTTCTCAAGTGGTGTGCAACGCCATGGTGGACATCCGATGGCAGAGCGACCGTCGGCACAATGTAGGGCAGAAGTATTACGTTCACGCGGATGGATCGGCGGAGCCCTTTGTGGTGGATCAAACAGGTATACTATCGGAGGTTGAGACAGTCCTCAACAACAGCTTCCGTCGCTCGTAGTTGTGCAGTGGTGGTGTCGTACAGTGATGGCTAGTGCCCATGCGTTTGAGTCATTATGTGGGAGTAGCATCTTCAATGTTGCAGCTGCCACTCGTATCATTATGCCCACAGGGGACTTCCACATCCCATTAGATATGATGAATAGAATTTGGGCGACGACTTTGGTCAAATTCGTTCTTTGAGAAGTTTGAGTATGCCAGTGGAATCCGTGTACTCCTTCACAGTGTGCCCAGAGAACACACGCGCAAAGAGTGAAGATGGCGACCTAGAATGCTCGGAGATTCAATGTACAACGTGTGTGTGTGTGGGCCGTTTGACTACTCCACTGGCCCACCAGGGACTCAATGAGTTGGGCACGTCCTCTCAAATGACGCTGTTGTCTTTTTTTCAGAAGATACTCAATACCACTCGGGTGGTGTGACCGACTATGAAGTCAGTGGCTATTCTCAGGTGAAGTGACTCATGCCTCGTGCAAACAAACGCGACTTTCTTCTTTTCTCTTTTGTCTTATTGGTGTAGTCTCCGTTGTTTGGCGGTCCCTCCTGACACTTTCAACAAGCTCATTTAGGCGAAGAAGGGAGGTCTGCAGCTGAAGTAGGTCTGAAGTAGGTTTACCAGACCACAACGTTTCTTTTGACTAACAGTTCTCGTTTTTTTCAGCTCCCGGATGGCAGTCAAGAAGAAGGGACTGAAGTCAGCGGCAATTGCTGCAAAGGAGCAGGAGCTTGCCCGCGAGGCAGAACTCCTGCGGTTTGAGCAAGAGAAGGAGCGTCTTCGGAATGAAGAATTTGCTCTGCGTCAGCGCATCGAGGAGGAGGAACGTAAGCTTCTGGAGGATCATCGAGTGCGGGAGGCAGAAATCCGAAATGCGATCGCTGAAAATGAACGCAAATCCGTCTATGAGGCACGTGAGAAGAGCCTTCTTGAACTCGTCGATCTCCGAGAGCGTGATATCCAGGAGCTTCGTGCAAAGATTCTTGGTCTCCAACAGGCCAACCAGCTCAGCGAAAGCGAGAAGGAGTCAGCAATGCGTCGCTCTGCAATGCTGAGTAACGAGCTTGAGCTGGCTCAAATGAAGCATCTGGAGGCGGAGTCGCTTGTGGAGAGCAACGAGCAGTCTTACCAAAGTGCTCGACGTACGCTGGAGGAGCAGTACGATGCAATCCAGAAGTCCATGAGTGAGCTCCGTGGGGATCACCATCAGCTCCAGCACAAGTACAGCGAAGTATGTAAGAAGCAGGCAGAGGCCGAAGCTGCCGCCCAAGCTGCGCTTGATGCAGAAGAGGAAGGGGACATCATGAACATGAAGCCACAGAGTCTAGATGCGGAGAATGCCGTTCTGCTTAAGGTCCTCCACGGCGAGGTGGAAAAGTACAAGGAGCTGGCACTCAAGCTGCAGACTGACATCGACCGAAAGGATCGGGATGACGAAAAATCTAGTCTTCTGGTGGGAATTTTGAACACCCAGCTGGATGCGGTGCGTGAGGAGAACAAGCGTCTGCACGACACGGCCAAGAACCGCATGAAGGAGATCGAGATCATTCAAGCTTTTGTGGATGAGGAGAAGGCCAAGAGCAAGAAACTGTATGAGGATCTGGACCGAGCGACCTCTGAGGCGGCTGTCCAGCAGCGGCAACTTCACCTAGAAATCGGCGTACACAAGAGCCAAGTGGAGGAGCTCACCACAAAGCTGGGAGACCTGACCAAGGAGTTCAAGGCACTCACCGCAGAGCATAACGACTTTGTCTCCCGATCTACTCAGCGAGAGCAAGAGGACTTCCAGACCAATGTATCCATGAAGGCTGAGGTGGAGAAGCAGAAGAAGGACATGGAGCAACTGCTCAAGGAGAAGCAGGCTCTGCAAGAAGACATGTTCAACTACAAGTACCTCACACGGGCAGAAACGGATAGCCTGAAGAACCGCCTGAACAAGTTCCAGGAAACTATGGAGAAGAAGGAGCGTGAGGCATACGAAACCATCACCGTCCTTCGTGTGGATTTGGACAAGTTCAATAGTGAGAAGGAACTCTTAGTGAACTCGTTCAAGGAGGAGAAGGACCGACTTGTTGAGGACCTCGAACGCACGACAGAGCAGCGCAACTTGTTCAAGAAGCAGCTTGAGGATCTGCGCAAGCGCTCTGCGGAAACGGAGAAGGATCTCTACGAAAAGCTGGTACATATGACTGCCTGCCACGATAGCAAGCACGAAGAGGTTGAACGCCTTCGTGCGCGACTCAAGGAGAAGGAGGAGGAGTACACGAACAACGCCATCTTCCTCAGCGCCGAGCGGGAGAACCTGCAGAGTAAGGTCGAGGAGCTCAAGGAGGACGCTCAGAAGCGCCGTGCTGAGCATCTGGAGCACATTGACGGCATCACCAAGGAACTTACCGAACTTCAAGCGCGTATGTCTCAGGAGATCGACGGTCAGGAGAAGACCACCAAAAAGGAGCGTGACCGTGCGGAGCTTGCTGAGCGCAATGTTAAGCGCATGCAAAGTCAGCTGCAGGAAACTGTGGCAAATGCGCGGACGGCTGAACTCCAGAGTGAGGAGCTGGCCAAGTCCTTGAAGATTCATCTCCGTGAGGTGAACAACGAGTTGGCTCTCGCCAAACGCACGATCGAGCGTCTCGAGGGTGCAATCGGTGATCAGATTGGCTTCAAGCAGTTGACGGAGCTGAATGAGAAGCTCATCAAGGAAACCGAGGAGTACCGCGTGAAGGTTGCCAACCTCAACAGCACCGTGGCGTCCATGAAGATGGAGCAGGATGTGATGGGTGGATACAAGATGCAGAAGCTGGGAGAGGAGAACGAGCAGCTAACCCGACGCGTGCAGCAGCTTGAGCGCATGCACCGTGTTGTGCTCCCTCTCTTCGCAGAGCTCCGTTCATTTGTAGAAAAGCGAAGCCTTCCGACTAGCTTGCGCAATGCCCTGGAGAAGTTTGATGCCCAGGCAAGCCAGCTCACCGCATCTCGGCCCGTTGCTGCCACCTCCTCCACACACGCCGACGTCACCGCCGGCACCCTTCCCGCGGTCATTTGCCCAACTCCTCCTGCTCCCCGCCACATGGCCTACGCTAGCATTGAGAAGACCAAGCGTCCAGTGGCGGCGGCTTCCAATCACGGCCAATCCGTCGATCTTCCCAATATTGCGTAGAACCACCTTTCCTTTCTGCAGCTGAACACAGGGGCACCGCCACTACTTCTTCAGTCAAGTGGGGGGCGGGGGCTTGGGAGAGGTGGCTTCAATGGCTTAGAGTTGACGGCTATGCTGATCGCAAATGTTCACCCTTTAGTGTTAGAGCTGGAACTAGAAAATGGCTGAGAGTGTCGCGTGAGTTCGTGCTCCACCTCCACGCCTTCACCCTATCCCAACCCAAAATTCCTTCTCGTCGCCGTTTGTTGGTGCGTCTTGTGCTTCTTTGTTGGCGTGCTTCTCCCATTTCCCCTCAACCAATAAACAGCAACTGTGGGCAAATGAAAATGTAGGCAACGCCAGCTGCGTTGACGCGCATGCGATGAAGCGGGGCGATGACGTGATGTTGAGAATCTTGACATCATCTCATCTTAATGTACAGCGAAAGAGCGATCATGTGGGTGTGAAGTGGAGAGGTGGATGATGCTCAGGAGGGATTTTTCCTTGGCTGTCACCTCCTTTTAATCTTTCCTCCCTCATGAAATCTGATGTAATTCATTGGTTCATGATTGACGTTCTGTCGTCATCAAGCAGCTCTTCAGATCACTTCCTTGTTGTTAACGGTTTGTGAGCCACAGGTGCGACTGTGCTTGTTGTCTGCTTCATTGCCTAGCCTCTCTCATTTGGCTGGTGCATTTCTCTTCTTCCCCCCCTGTTGGTATCTGTGTGGAAGATGTTTGCTGTTCGCCCAACGTGTTGTGGCAGAGTCTCCATCAACCAAAAAGAAGAAAAACATTCATAAAATTGAGTCATAGATTCGTTTGATAGATCACTGTTTCCTCGTATACAGATTGAACACCCACAGCAGTTCTCACCATGACGTCCAGCAGCCGAGTGAGTCTTGATGATTGCTTCCCTCTGGATGACTTCCCCGCTCAAGGGGGAGACGTCGTCGGGTGGGGCCCACACAACGTTCTCCACGTTTCCACTCGGTGGTCCGTCTCATTGTACCAGGCGAATGCACAACGTGCCGCTGCCAGAATCTCTGCGCAGCGGCATCCTCTCGCTAGCGGAGCCAGTCCCATGGAGACGGGCAGTTTCATCTCCGGGGCAAAGTGGAGCCCCTCTCTCGTGCCGGAGCGCATCTATCCACCAACCGCTCGTCTAGCCGTCTCCATTGGTGGCCATGTGCTCATCTACCGAGTGGCTCGTCAAGGGAATGGCCGCGTCTCGGTAAGCCACGGCATTGGACTCCAAGTGGCTCCACGAGCATCTCCGTCATTGAGTGCATCGCCGTCCTGTGAGGACGAATCGCCAAAAAAGCGACAGCGCCGCGGTGCAAGTGAGCGGTCTGACTCCTCGTCGGAGGACTCAGAGGAACCTCCAACGCGGCGACACCGACGTGCGTCTCGTCAAGCTGCGACGAACAACCTCGAGAAGCGAGGGGCTAGCCTCATTGACTACGTGTGGTGGAGTGACGATGTGCTCATCATCATCACAAACATGGGCCTTCACCTCGTTGACATGAAGAACCGAGACGAAGATGATTCAGAGCCGCATACTGTACAACTCCCTCCTCCTGCATATAGATTTGATGCTGATGGGGCACCAGTACCGACATGTGCATCGTGTGCCATTGCGATTGCTGCTTCCCAGCCAAGCTTTCTCATGTGTGCGGGCATGGGGAGCCTCCGTCTATTCCGCATCAGCACAGGAGAAGGGGTGCGGCTTATTCAAAGCATGGAGGTACCCTCCTTGACAGCCCTACCAACCTCTCTGTGTGCCACGCCAATGTATACTCCGCAACCAACTTCTGAAACGGATTCCAACTGCAGTGAGACCGGGTGGAATGTGTTTGTGGCGATGCCACTGTGCGTTGTGCGCGGTTGCATCATGACCACCGCTACTTCACCGCAGCGTTCTCTCTCCAGGAAGCCAACATCTCCCCCGATTGGCTGCCGCTGGACAGTGTCAGCCGTGTACAATGCAGGTATGCTTCCTGTTAACCCCTTCCTTCGCCGCTTTGTTGTGGTTCCATTGCACCATAACCAACCGTTGCGGAAGGAGACGGCAAAGACACTTCCATCCAGGGAGACGCATGCGGTGCTGGGCTACTCTCGACGTGCGCTCTTTGTCTTCTTCATGGACGAGCGGCCACCAAAGTGTTTGCTCAGCTGCCCAACTTTGGTGGAGAAGTTTGATGTCAAGGACAGCGCGGTGGTTGCGCTTGGTGGCCTGTCGGTCCATCCATCCTCCACCTTGGCTGCGATGGTGGTGCAGAGTGGCGTTCCTCGCCTCCCTCCAGTGCATCTTCATCTGGTGTCGGCAGACGATCACGATAGTTTTTTGCGGGTTGTGTTGGATGGAGGTTGGACCACCCTTGCACAGAATTCCAACGAGTCCCTGTTGGAACAAACATGGATGCGACTCGGTGAACTGCATCCTTACGCCTGGGAGACCATCCTCCCAGAGAGCCACGGTACTTGCTTTGCGCTGCGTCAGTATTCATCAGCGTGGCAGCGATTTGTATCCAGGACACAAGCCTCTGCGATGGCTGATGCAAGTACTTCACCAGCCTCTTCGAGTGTGGATGTGGCTCAGCACAGCATGGACATGGAGTTGCAAAGCTACCGAGAAAACTACAATCAGCTTAGAGAACAGTACGGGGTTGATGTATTCCTCCGCCACGTTGTGGAGGATGACTTCCAGGAGCTGCACTCCATTCCCTCCGGGCCCGCGGCGCGCTGGTGGCATTTTTTGCTGGCTGTGTGGCGCCGCTGCCCATGGGACCGCTCGGTGTTGATGGAGTTGCTTCTTGGCAACGCAGTCCTTGTGCTCGCCCGAGTGTCGGGATACGCAAATTTTCATATGGGGCCACATGATGCAGCATGGGCAGAAGGTGAAGGCTGCGCCACGACATCCACAATGCTGTGCTCCTCAGCGGCAGCGGCCTTCATTCGGCTGTATCTTCAGTGTGCTGAAAACAACGATAGCGTGAAGCCAAGCGAGAGACAATCCATGTGGGCCCCTACTCCAGCGTGGATTGCGTCATTGAGCGGCTTCTTGAATTCTACGGCGTTGTGTACCCAGCAGGTCTCACGCATGGTCTATCCATGCTCCGTCTGTGATAAGCGTGATGCGTCAGCACTGACTCTAACCCTCTCTCACACCTCAAGCCACCCACTTCCGGTGTCTGGGCCGTCTGCGGTGGACGAGACACATACGACCGCCTTCTCTCCCAAAACCTTCGCACCATTATCGCTCTTCTCCACAGAGAGCGTACTTGTTATGTGCCTGAGCTGCGGCATGTCGGACTTCGCCGTTGGACCACACTGCCGTCTCTGCGGAGGAGTGTTGAAATGATACGTACACACGTACTACCATCAGTTTCACTTCATTCAGACTTACCCTCGCTGCTTCCGTACGCCACGCATTTTCATTCACCATCGCGTGCAGCGTGTTCCTACTCCTCCTTCTTTTGTTCTTCTCTCTTCTCAACTATACTTCACTAGTTAGACTACACGTACACCCGACGCACGGACCCAGAGAGAAAGTGCATTCATTGCTTTATCAGTGTACTGTACAACGGTAGCACTACGAAGGATTCGTCATAGACACTCTTGTTGTTGTTGCTCGTCGATTCCATCTCCTCTCTTTGATTTACCCCATCTACCACCCACCCACAGCCATGTTGCATATTGAAACGGACAAACACCACATCACGCTGCTCCCAGTTGCTGGGGAGTCCGTGGCGGCATTGAAATACCGGGCAATGTGTGCTCTCGGACTGAACCTCTTTGAGGCAGATGATTACCTCCTCTGGCAAGGGGCATCAGGGCCGCTGGACAGGGACGCCCCGGTCAGCGCCGGTACAGCTGAGCCAAGGCTTCCATACCAGCTTATTCGTCGTCACTGTCTTCGGGTTTCTGTGATGCAGGCAGATGCCCCATCTCCTATTACCCATTGCCTGGATGTTTCTCAAACATGCTCCGTCCGTGAACTCAAGGAGCTGCTGAGTACATGCACGGGCATTCCTGTTTCTGAGCAGGGTCTGATGATTGAGTCCGCCCCAATGGACTCAGCCAAGCTCCTTGTGGAGTACCTCAATGTTCTGGATGGCGCAGCGTCATGCGTACTCATTTTGGTACGCATGAAGTGTCTTCGTCTTGCTTTTCGGTCGAAAGCAACGAAGGCACTAGTGGCAAAGATATCTGTGCCACCGTCATCCACCGTCGCGGATGTGCAGGCTGAGCTCCGCCGGGTATATCCTCCCTCCGCGACGCAAGTCATCATCTACGGCGGAGAGGAGCTCCTTCCTCACCGAAGTCTGGAGTCCTACGCCATCACCATGCAGCACACAGAGCTCCAACTTGAAGATTCACCGCGACTGACGGAGCTGATTCTTCGGCTCAGCCCACACAAGGAAATCGTCCTTTACAGGGACCAATCCTCACATGAAGCAGATTCACCGGCCACAGCATTCCCAGAGACGATGGGCGAGCTGCGGGAGTTGGTGCGGACATGTTTCTCCGCGCCGAAGCTTCTTCTTGCAGTGGACACACAATCTGGAGAGCTCTCACTGCTGGCCGATCCTGACCATGCCGCGCTTCTCTCGACGCGAGAAGGAAAGGGCTGCCTTACCGTCATTACTGCCAACATCCCTGCCCGTCTGGGTGACGACGAGGAGGGTGCAGTGGAGTGCCAGTGTTGGAGATCCATCACTTCACTGGCGAGCTCCATCACGGGTACCTCTCCAGATGAAAATTTGCTTCTTGCGATGGGGATTGTGGCGGTGTGTGCAGCCTTCATCTTCATGCGGGCTTTGCTCTAGTATCAAGACTGATCATTGCTACAATTTTGATTGACAGAATTACTCCACACTGCAAACTGACCGTGACACAACGCGCCAGTGCACCACCGAATGCGCGAGCCTATTCCATCAACGAGTGAGGATGATGCAGATGTGTGTGCGTGCTTCCTTCCTCCTCGAACGAAGCGGGGGCATCGAGCAGTGGTGCCAACTCCCATCAACTCACTCACCATTCAGAAAGTGACAACATGGGTTTATTCGACTCTGCAATAGCTACAACTTTTGGTCGTAGTGAACTCTTGGATGCCACGAAACAACCTTACAGCCCATCAGCTCTTCTTGTCGACTCCCACCCGATTTGTCATCAGCATTGCCCACCACCACTGCTCTCATCTCACATGATTTTTTTTTCTTTCTTCACTTCTCGGAACCAGACGAGTTGCTGCATGTGTGTTGCGTTCCACCGTTTACGCTGGGGAGTGGCTCAACACGGGCAGAGGCAGCACAGTACTCTGGATCTCCATTGGTTGAATTGCGCATGTGCAGATACCTATACTGATGCGCACATGTGGGCACGCGGTAACGGTAATAGGAGGCTGCACCACCATTACCTTATGTTCACCCGAATCTGTGAGATACTCATATATTCATTTTTTTTTCTCATTTCTCAGCAACTTCAACTACAACCATACACATTGATATATGTGTGGGTACATTGGTTATTTTTTTTTTGTGTGTGCGCAAAAGGTGATTGAAGACAACAGACAACAACAAAGTGATGGGCGGATTGCTGGCAACGCCCAGAAAGTTACCGTTGCCTCCCACAAAGTTGTTGTCAACGCTTGTGCCCACAAAGTCTGGCCGATTTCCCACCTCCACTGAATGAGTGAGGAAGAGACGATGCTACCTGCGTGTGCGACTTCATTTGTTTCAATTGCTTCGATTCATTTGTTTCCTGCCCCAAACCCACCCCCTTTTCCATGACCACTCACTTATTCTTGAGCTTCCGAACGGGTGAAGTGCGCGATTTTTTCTGCTTGGCAGGCTTTAATATATAATTCATCTACTTCTCTCCTGCACGGGGGGTGCATCGTTGAGCTTCTTGTTGTGTTGATTGCTGCTACACCCCTTACCCCCACACGTAATCTCCCCCATCTCCTCCTCCAGCAGATGCCCGAAATGCAGTTCTGTGAGTGAATGAAGCTACCCACGCTTACTCCTTGGAACAGGCGAGATCATCTGGGACTGCTCTTCCTTCCTTCTTCTTTCTTTTGTTGTCAATGTGGTTCATCTACCAAAATGCTTAGACAATGTACCGAGTCTTCGGGTCTCCCTACACCATTGGGCTGCATCAGCAGCTGGCGTATCTCCGCCTAAAGGGGCTTCCACACAAGGTCTATTGCTCCAACATCACCACATCGATGCTCTACTCCTTCTACTTCCGTTCAAGGACATCTTTCTGCACGCTCACCCCAACAGGAACATCGCAGCTTCAAATGTGGCAGCTGGCTGAGTCGGCAGAGATGGACCCGACTGTGGAAGCTCCGGCCCTTCGCGAAATCTCGGCTACTCCATCCGGGGGCACTGCCCTTGTCCCTCGGCGAGGTCGAAGGATGCTCATCAACAAACGTACACATCCGAAACTTCACGTTGCGTGCTGGGCAACTGTGGTGTATGCTTCGTGGTGGCTGTCAAAGACAGGTGCCATGTACCGATGGATTCTCGGGGACAGCTATGATGTTGTGGAGGGCTACCTGCGCTTTTTCTTCATCCTTCCCGGTGTGGGTCTTGCGCGTACAGCCGTTCCTCACTTCCGTCGTGCCATGGCAAAGTTGCTGTTGGCCAACGGCGTTTCCAAGGACTCTGCCCCCTTCATGGATGAGCACTTTAAGCATATCTGCAAAACTCTGGATGAACACTTTGAGCAGCACCCTCAGTGGCTCTACCTCTTAGGTACCCCACACCCAACCCTGGCAGATGTCACCCTCGGCTCCTCCTTCTCTGCCTTCTTCTTGATGGATGATCCACCCGCCACAACCATTACGGAGCAGTTTCCCAACTTGTGGAGATACCTCGGCCACGCAACGGGCAGACCGGGCTCCACCAGCTCCAACAGTGACAGCCATGCTGATGAGGCTGATGAAGGAGAGAAGGATCTTGGCCACGTGTCTCATGATTCTGAGCACATGACTGCCGACTACCCTGACAGCGTACCTGCCTCTCTCACTCCCTTCTTTGAGGCCATCTTGCAAGTGCTTCCATTTCTTGTGGGGGAGTGTGATGCCTTCAGCAGCCACATGAGCAGTTCAGCGGTGCAGACCATGAAGCGTGAGCCACTCGAAGGGCCATGGAAGGGCTGCAGCGCCTACCTTTTCCCACAGATGTCAAAAGTGCAGTCCATCATGATGGTGGATGAACACATCTTCAGCATCTGCTCTCGCTCTCAGGATTTGGAGTTGGCCTTACTTGCCGCGCGCGAGGTGTGGGACGAGACGCTGGAGGACTTTGGGCGAACGCGTGGCACCGCTGGAGCTCCCGCGGCGGCTACGAATGAAGGATCATCCAAGCTCGATTGCGCACAATCTGGAAAGGCAATTGCTGCTCGTGACGAAGATGCGTTGAAGGAAGGTGAGGAGGATGTAGATGCAGCTGAAGAGGTGTCTGGATTCTATCGCGTGTACACCAAACGTGCTGCCATCCGACACAACGCTGTCACGCTCTCTCAGGCTACACGCCGACGACATGTGGGGTCAGCCGCCAAGACAGTGCCTACAGACCTAGCGACGGTGGATGATGTGGTGCTGAAGCTGAAGGAGATGCTTGGTCGCATGCGCTGCCCGCAATACACACTAACTTCTGTATGCCATGGGCGTCGGGTCTATGTGGCAGCAATCCCGGAGTATGAAATGGCCAAGATTCGCAAGTCCTCACCGAGTACGCACGGGTAGAAGAAGTTCTGCCTTGGGTTCCTCCCCTTGTTGAATTCTATCACAGAGACGTTATGTATGAAGTGTGAGCATGGCTGTATTACCGTCATGTGGCTGAGATGTCTTGACTGTGTGTGCCAACTATTGTCTGCTCCTCCTCCTCCTCTCTCTTGTTCTCTACTCTTTTGATTCTGCCACAACATGCAGACGTACAGAAGCCATCTATTGGTAGTGTGCGGGGGCTACACCTGGGTGCTCGTTGGCTGCTGGTTAAGCTGTCACACAGGACGGTGTACCGATGCGATCTTCTGCTCTGTTGTGTGCAAACAAGCGCTCGCTCAAGTACCAGACAAAGCTTCGCCACCGCTTCCGCAACCCGTCAGTGCTGCCGGTGAAGCAGACACAGGCCCAGCGGGACCAAACCATCCGTGAGGTGCTCAAGAAGAAGTCCATCAACTCAGGCCATGAGTCTGCCTATCACTACGTGGAACAACGGCTGTACTCACGTGGGGCACGTATGGACCGTGAGGGTATGAAGGTCAACACGTCCTTTGCCCTGCAGGGTCTAGGCGATCTCGAACCCCTGCGGAACAGCCGCAACTTTGGTCTCGGCGAACGAGAAGCGCTGAAGTACGACTCACCACAGGAAGCGGCCAAGTATGAGGCCCCTCCCGTTGCCTTCACCCCACTAGCTGCCCGTAAGCTGGCCGAGGGCAATCTGTGGCCGGCCGCCCCGGAGCCGAGTGGGATGATGAGCAAGGAGGTACGCTTCCTCCGCCATCATTCGAACATGTCGCCCTCTGCGAAGACCTTCTCTGACAAGGTTGCTTATCATCTCCGGCGCTCACTCAAAGCCTGTCCCGCGCACATTGGCGAGCACATTGACTTTGCACAGTTCATTCTCCAAGAAGTTATTGCATCACGTCGCTCCAAGAACATCTACATTGTGTGGTCCACAGTAGATGCTGGTGCCCGCTTCGAGATGGAGCCCCTACTCCATCGGCTGAATCACTGGGTTCAGCGCATCATCTTGACACGCATTCGAACACGACCCAACATTCCGCACGTCACGTGGATCTACGATGGCGATCGCTTTGAGCGGGAACTCCCCAGGGAGCTGAAGTCGGAGCTGCAAAACATGGTGGGCGAAAGTCGAAGTACACTGGAGACGCGTGTGCAGTACCTCAAGGAGCTCGACACGGTGAATCAACGCATGAAGGATATCCCGTGGTTCATGCCCTACCTCTGGAACAAGGAGGAGAAGGCCACCAAAACGCGACGCATGCGCAGCGATTTGGAGGAGTTTGAGAGCCGCCGTGTCGCCGCTAAGGGCAAGACCAAGGCCCACATGGAGCAGGAGCGACTTGGGCGTACAGTGGCACCACAGACTGGGGCCCCTCCATCCTATGTGCGCTAGTGCTTCCACACTCGTCCTCATGCTGTTCGAACAGTCACAGATACCCACGCTTTCCCGATTAACTCTGATGTTTTCTTGATTCATGATGTATGCAGTTGTTTCTGCACGTGTATGTGTGTGTCTGTGTGTGTTTGCTCATCATCCATCTCTCCCTCTCTCACGTCTGTTGTTCCTTCTGAAGCTACACCCAAACCATGTCAGACGGGGGTGGCTTAGCTCCACACAAAGCCCCACCCCGCCGAGGGGGAAAAGAATGCCCTGGCCCACTCCCTCTTCGGTCGCGGAGGTCAAACATGGAGTTCCTGCGTCAGCTGGTTGAGTGGAGGCACCAACAACAGCGCTGCTTCGGCCCAGAGACACCGTACACCATCAGTTCCGGCACAGATGCCGCCCGACGCAGAGGCAGCGTGTCCCTAGAGCGTGTTCTGTATGGGCCTGCATCCCCTGGCCCAGTATTAACGGAGAAGCAGGCCGCTGTGGCAACGGCTAAAGCCCTTCGACAGCACATTGACCGTCTGAGACGCAAACGCATCGCGATCCCAACCGCCGGAACACATTCGGTTGTCTTGGATCACAACCCACAACAACAGTGCAACGACAGATTGGATCTTCATGCTTCGACGGAACTGAATGTGGGGATGGTGCGCCGACTACGTCGACGCCTCGCCACCCGATGTGGCCGTCTAGTTGCTACACCACATCCACTTCAGCGAATCCTGGCCCTTGGTCGTGCTACTTCTGTGGGCGGGTGCCTCTCCACGACGGTCCTCCCCACGCTTTCACTTACTAGTTCCATGACCACGGTGAAGATGGCGAGTGGGCCTTCGTGTGTGGTGCACGCCGACACCATTGATGGCAGCCGATTTCGACTTCACGTGATGTCTACGCTGTCGTCTCCACCTTCACTGCGTGAGCTACTTCTCAACGCCATCTCCAACGACGCCCACCCACACAATCATGGAGAACCTGAGCAGGTACTCCACCTTACACCATTGCTTACTGAGGCGACGCCGACGGAATCTGGAGACCGGGCTACAACCAAGAACCATACAGCCAGCAGCGGTGATGGCCATGGCGAGGGCTGGCATCACTACTGTTGTGCTGTGTCGCTCTACGTGGCCCTCTCCGACGCTTCGTGTTTTGGGGTATCTTCGTCTTTCCCCTTCATGGACGTTCAGCGCATCGCCTGGGCCGATCTCGTCTGCCATCCACAGGTGCGGCTGGAGCTGTTGAGCAGCGGCCAGCTTGGCTCACGAGCATTTCTCCAGCGCTGCACCGACAAGGCAGCGGAGCTAACCCCGGTGGCCATCACACGGCCGATTCGTAGGAAGGCAGTACTTCGACGACTTGGCCCATGTGGTGCCGCAGGCCCGCTGCCCATTTGCACCAGCCCTCCCTCCATGACCACAGAGGCCTTCACCGACGCCGAAGTGTTTCAGCTACTGTATCAGCAACTGCTTCTTCGGGCCTACTTCGACATTCGTTTGCCCTCCATGCAAATGTGGATGGAACCGGGTCGAACAGGTTCCTCCTCCACGTCTGGGCAGCGCTTTCTGCGAGCGGATCATATTGGTGTCGTGGATCATGACCATCAGGGGTTGGCTTTCGAACACCCGTGCGTACCGGAGCATTGGCTGCGTTTCCCCAACCACTCCCCACAGATTGTCTTGATGGATCTCGAGCATGCCGTCATACCACACCTCGCTACTGAGAGCGATGTACTTGCAACGAACTCCCTTCCTCTCGTTGGGTCTTCTCCGGACGTCGTTTGCTCGGGAAAAGTTGGCCGCCAAGCCGTTGCATGGGCGGCGACGCAGGAGATCTGTTCTCCTGCCGATGCCGCCAAGGCACTTCTCGGGCTCTTCCACGTCTTCAGCGCCATTTATGGCTGCCATCGTGAGGAGGTGTGGAGATCGGCGGAGTTGCCGCTTCGATTTGGCTGCCGTGATGTGCAAGTGATGGAGAAGTTGGCTATCTCTGACGAACCCATCATGAGGCTGGTGGTGTCGAGCGAGGCACGCCAATGCCTTCGAGTAGCCTTGGAGAGTACAGAAATGGTGAGTTGTGTGCCATCATCTCCAAAGGAAGAAGCTGGGACGGATGTGTTTGAGGAAGGAGAGGTTGCTGGAACCCCTCGTCCCTACCTTACTGCGTGTAGTGCCGCTTCGTCACTTACCTCGCACCCCGCCGATGATAGTGGTGAGTTGCTGACGCAAACACCAACTGAGATGAAAAATGACGACTCGCAGCGTCTCTCCTTCTCCACCATGGCCGAGCTGCCATCAACCTTCAGCCCCTTTACCCAGCGTGAGAGCCTCGTGTCCAAGTGGCGCACCTACAACCAGCACGGCTGCATCGAGCTCTTCAACGGCGCCACACAAGAGATTCAGCTCATAGTGGCATCGTCTACAGTGGCCGCTACGGCAAGTTTGGTCTTCCGGTGGCGGTGAAGGTCTTCGTCAAGCCAGATGGCATGACGCACGAGGCCTACGTCCGTGAGTCTCTCACCGACGTTGCTTTTTACGTGTTGCTGAATCAGCTCGACGATTTTGGCATCGCCAACGCGGGACGCGCGCATGACTTTATTGTCAGTGGCCAACCACCAGTGGGCCTGTCTGCCACCGACGCCGCCACGGCCCGCCGTGATGTGGATGCCGCAGAAGATGTGCCGCTGTGCTACTTGGTGACGGACCTCATGGACGGCACCATGGGCCACTTCCTTGGCCCAGAGGATGACGACTACGACCCGATCTTTGACACCATCATCAACCGCCCTTTTCGTGATGCGGAGATGTTTCAGCTGCTCTACCTGCAACTCGTCACCAAGGCCGTCTTTGACTGGAGGGTGCTCGACATGATGCTGCATGGACAACTTCGTGGTGATAATATAGGCTACCGCTATGCGCAGCTCTCTGCTGCACGACGGGCAGAGCTGGAGGCCGATCCTGAGGAGGCCGCGGTTCATCTTGCTGCACGCCGCTACTATGATGGGCTGGTCGTGCGCTTTCAGTCCACCCCCGATGGCGAGGTACGCTTCTTGTGTTTTCCCAGTCATGCGGAGGATGCCGTGGAGCCGATGCGCTTCATTCACTGGATTGATGTTGGCCAAGGCATGCAACCTAGGGTAGAGGAACTCACCACACAGCATCTTATTGGAGAGACAGTGATTGACTCATGCGTCAACGATGACGGCTTCGGCCGGTTTTGGCCGCTTGGAGAGCTCTACAGCCGCTACGTGGAAACGGAAGGCGCGCTGGCAGAAGAAGCAGCCACGTGGGCGGCGAGCAAACATATTGTGGCACCGGAAGATGCCGTGCGGGCGCTTGGGGACCTCTTCAACCTCTTCGCACCCACCTATGGCATCTCCGCCGAGCGTGCCGAAGAGTTGCGGTACTCCTATCTTGTCATTACGTGGTGCCCACACCTAGTGAGTGAGCTCATGAAGGACTACGTATACCGATGAAACTACCCCCCATACACTGATTGATACACATTATATACACACATGCTGAACCCACAACCTACGCTGCTGCATTTGTGAGAGATGTACTGGATTGTTGTGGCGGAGTAGATGATGACGAATAGATGTACACTGTACACTGCACGTGCAGTTATACATAGAGAAGAACACCCACGGTGGTGAAGGAATCCTGTCTGCTGCTATTGACGGCAACGGTGAACCCCCTTGTTGTTTGGATGATGCATATGGGCATCTGCTTCTTACCTTTATCGTAGTACACGCGTGATGTAATGTGCATTACCCCCATGGAAAGTCCGTGAGTCGTTGGCATGACCTCCCACAGCTTCTACCAATTTCTGCGTGCTTCCTTCCTCTCATCTTCTATCTCTTATCTCTGTCTCTCTTGTATCAATAACTTACCCATATGCACGCATGTATGCAGACAACAACTAGCAAGATATTCCCTGGCCCACAGGCGTCCAGTGGAACTCGACGACGAAGTACATTACGCCAGCCCTTCATTGACAATAGATCATCCACCTCCACAGTTTCCTTCTCATTGTTCTTCATCCAACAATGGGTGGCGGCGACAACACGGTAGTCACGCGCAGCGGCGAGGTGCGGCTGACGGCGGAGGGGCAGCAGAAGAGTGTGGAGCGGCTTAGTCGGCCTGTGCGGGAGGAGGTAACATTGAAGCCTCTCACAACCCCGTTGATCCTCTCCGACGAGGATCTTCAGGCACACATCAAGCGTGTCTATGACGATTCCATTGCCCACCAAACCGCCACACGTGACGAGGCCAGCAAGAAACAAACCGCGGACCGGGACAAGGAGGTGCACCTGACAGCATCGGAGCCACTCAGTGCGATGGAGGAGGCGGCGCTGGTCTCGAGGGTCTACGAGGAGGCCATCGCCAACCGCCAGACGAAGCTGGATGAGTCATACGAACGCGAGACGAAGTCCTACGTGCGGCTGTCAAACAAGGTGAGTGCCGCCAAGGAGAAGGAGTACGTGGATGAGCTCTACCGCGGAGGAATGGAGCGCGAGCGCAACAAGCGCATCGCCCTCTTCAATCAGTTTGTTGTGGCTAGGCGAGGTGAGCCGAAGCGGATTAGTGCCAAGCGGCTCGATGAGGCATGCGACCGAATGACAAAGGGAGAGATCGCGTAAGACCCTTGTTGATGATGAGCTAGCCGCAGCACAACTCCTACGAGAGACGGAAGATGGAAGATGATGAACGAGTGGAGGCACTCAAACGTGTGGTACTCAGACCCGTTTCTTCCATTGCAGCGATGTAAATCTACGGGCGATTGAGCGCCTATCGGTGAAGGGACTCGCCCGCTCTCCCGATCACCATTCACTCTGTAGGATATGTGGGAACAATAACAACAACACAAGTGTGTGAGGGGGCACGTGCTAGTACCCGCCTATGGTGGAGTAGTAATCAAGGTGAATACTCTGTGATGCTCTCTCACCGCACTCTATACTCGTCTTCTTCTTTGTCTTGTGTAGTCAGCGGTGCGCTGCTCGCTTCGTCTGGTCAGATGTACATCCTTAGCTGGAATGTAGCAGGGTGGTCTTCCACGTCGCAGACCATCCAGGAGAGCTTCGGCTCACTCCGCTACTTCTTTGCTTGCACAAAGGCGGATATAATCTGCATCCAGGAAGCGAAGGGCACCATGGCAAGGATGCAGGCCACTCCGACCGTGATGGGAGCTGAAGACCTGCCAACCGCAAAGCAGCGTGTGGTGGAGCCCGTGGACGGCTTTCCACTACCTCCGCCACCAACCCCGGACGAAGAGAATGACGCCATTGCTGGCTGGGAGTCCTTTTGGTCGCACAGCGGCCGAGCACATCGCGGCTTTAACGGCGTGGCCACCTTTGCAAAGAAGGGCCTCACCTGGCGCTGCGAGCGCACGCCCTTTCAAGACGCGGATCTCGACGACGAGGGGCGTACCCTCGTCACCCACTACAGCGCCTTCATCATTGTGAATGTCTATGTTCCCAATGCCCGAGGTGGGGCACGTTCGAGCTACAAGCGCAAGTTCTTGGCCGCACTGCTACGCCTGCTGGAACGTCTTCGACTGGAGCATCAAAAACCAGTTATTCTTCTTGGTGACTTGAACCTCTCCTACCGCGCCGACGATGCCTGCTGGAGCATGCGACGGCTGGAGCTCCAGCAGCTTCTACAACTGGATGGTAGAGGTTCTGCTGCCGTTGGTGGTGGAGCCCCACCGTCCATCCACCTCCCGCGACCGACGTTGCAGTGGTTGCTGAATGGCATCGCCAACCACCTCTGTAGCGTCGTCCGGGGTCTTGGCGGAACCAGTGGTGCGGTCGGATCTCCCCGCACGCTCTCTCTTCAGGGGAGCTCCTCCCCGACGGTGAAGTCCATCGCCGTTGATGACCTTGATGGTTGGGAAGGTGGTGAGGAACAGGTGGTGGCGCTCACGCAACTACAGGCACGTCTTGCCTCCCTCCCGCGCCCGTCATCTCCACAGTTTGGAAGCAGCCCCACCCTCAACGGAAATGAGCCGCCCATCAAACTGAAGGAGCTCATGGAGGCCGGCTTTGAGAATGTGTTTGTGGGTGACTTGGTGCGTAGCACTGCCTCGCCATCGCTCTACCGCGATCTCTTCACACTTGTTCGCTTATGTGGCCGTCCTCCGCATGGGGAGATTGGCTGGCGCTTTGTCTCGTGCCTAACGGGTAAGGAGGTGCCGTTCCTGGCATCATCCGTCAAAAACAACAACAACAACAGCAACAACAAGAACAATGCACTGGATACCGATAGCGGGGGATGCGGGGACGAGGTGCGGCCTCTCTCTGTGCCCATGGTGGATGCTTTCCTAGTGGGTGAGGCCTACTGCCCATGCCCCTACACCTGCTGGGATCAATCACGCAATCGACGCCAGATCAACGAAGGCACTCGCATTGACTACTTCTTCGTGGATGCTGCCTTGGCTCCGCACATTGTGCCACGCGCCAACACAACCAACAACTCCGGTGTTATGGACGGTGACGTGGACCCACTCACCATCAACACAAATGAAGAGGAGGATTGGTTCAGCGAGCTCCTGGGCTCCGCTCGTCGTGATGGCATACGCCGAGCCACAGCAGATGGAGCCTATCCGCCCGCACCTTTTGACGGCACAGGCATGGCCCCGCTGGGCGATCACTGCCGAGGCTTCCTCTTTCGTGGGCTGCCCTCCTCCGGCCTCTTCGTCACCCCGCCACAGTTCAGCGATCACATTGGCGTTGGCCTCTTGCTGAAGGACATTGAGCTGCTACCACGGAGTACCGCAACCGTGGTGGGGGCCAATGGCTGCCAGTACCTCCGCCCACGGGGGCTGCGCTCCTTCTTCGCCAAGGTTTCGGCAGCGCCAGCTGCACCTGTGGCGTGCCAGCCGCCAGCAAAGGCCGCGCGTGTGGAGATGAAGCCGCGCGACGCCGTTGCGGTGATGGACGTGGATGCTGATGATGATGCCTAGCGTGGCTAGATTCCGACTTGCTACACTTCTACAAGTTTCGTTCCTCATAGATGCTGGTGATGGTGCAACCAAGATGCCCCACACAAGCTCTGCATCTCTATCTTCTCCTCATACTCCTTCCTTCTGTTATTTGTAAGCGACGTAGCGACGTACGTAGCGACTGCTGCAGCTTCGGGCCCCCCTTCACCCACACACACTCAGCTCCTCGCATCGTACAGGTCCTGTGCTTCCCCCAACACCTGCCACGTATCCTTGCACATTCATTGTGTGCTTGTGGGCCCCTGCGTGTGTTATTGCTATTGCTGAGTAGAGACGAGTGTGCGGCTGATATGGATATCGTTGGAACCGCCTCCATCGCCACGGAACGGGCGAAGGAGCTTTTCCAAAGCACCAGCGGCCTTCTCGGCCGTGCGCGCACGTTGGTTGGTGGCGATGCCCACTTCTTCTCTGTAGCTCCCAAGGTGGATGAGCTCCGTGTGGCCTTGGACGAAAGCGCATCCTCCTCCAAGCTTAGTGCCATGAAGCGTATTGTGGCTCAGATGTGCCGTGGCCATGACATGCACCACATGTACCCCGACGTGGTGAAGAACGTTCATCACGGTTCCATCGAACTCCGCAAGCTGGTGTATCTCTTCCTTGCTCACTACGCCGCCGACTGCCCAGATGAGGCGCTCCTCTCCATCTCTGCCTTCCAGAGAGACTTAACGAATCCCAGCATGCACGTGCGCTCATTGGCGCTTCGGATGCTCACCTCACTTCATATTCCAGCAGCACATGCCGTGGTGATGCTTGCTATCAAGAGTGCTACCACTGACAAGGCGCCGATTGTTCGCAAGACTGCGGCCATTTCTCTGGCAGAGGCATGTGCCTCACGAAAGGTGGAGGAGAAGGATAGTATTATACAGCTCCTTCGTCAGCTACTCGCCGATGAGCATCCCGATGTGGTGAGTAGCGCCATGATGGCCTACGACCGCCTCTGCCCGGATGAGTGGACGCTCATCCACCCCATCTACCGCCGTCTGTGCTCAGAGGTGTTGGCCACGTCGGAGGAGTGGGGTCAGATAGTGATACTGACGGTTCTGCTGCGATACGCACGTACACACTTTACAGATCCAAACGGTGGTGGAGCCACAAATGCTGCTTCTTCCAGAAGCGATAATCACACAAGTAGTAGCAGTTCCACGTCCTCCGATTCCGATGATGATGGCAGACGAGATGCAATGAACATGACGGAGGTGGACCACGATCATCGCCTCCTCCTCAACGCAGCAAAGCCGCTGCTCATGAGCATGAACGCTGCGGTGGTGGTGGCGGTGTGCTCCATCTACATCCACGCCGCCCCATCCTCCTACCAACAGTGGTGTGTGGAGCCCCTCATGCGGTGTCTCGCCTGTGGGCACGATTGTGAGTACCTTGTTCTCCTCCAAGTCATTCATCGTCTGGCGCAACACGAGGCCTGCCGTGCAGCCTTGGAGCCCTACCTTCGTACCTTCTTCATTCTGCCACACGATGCCCGCGAGGTGCGGGAGGTCAAGTTCACCATCTTGGCCCTCCTCTCTACCCGTGAAAACTTCCACGCCCTTCACGCCGAGTTGCGGTCCTACCTCCGCCACCACGACCCTGAGCAGGTGGTCCTGGCGGTACGGGGTCTGGTGATGATGTACCAGAGGCTGGAGGCTGACTTCTCCGCCCCCATCATTCGCCTCGTATCTCCCTTATTCACTCACGTCCATGGCAAGGTGGTTGCCGAGGCCGTTGGCCTGCTCCGTCTCCTCTGTGCCCGAAGCACCGAGGCGGCCCTCACCACGAAGCTTGTGGCGAAGCTGCTTGCAGCGGTGATGGCGGGCCGCATCACCAACTCCGCTGCCGTCATTACCATTTTGTGGCTGTCTGGGGAGCAAATAAGCTGCAGTAGCAGCATCGCGGCAGGTGCCCCCGACTGCTTCCTCAGCTTCGTTCGTAAGTTTGGTGAACTGGATGATGATGGAGTAAAGCGAGAGGTGTTGATGCTGGGATGCAAGATTTGGCTGCACCTCGACGGTAGTGGAGAGATGGTGGAGCGCTTCGGAAAGGTCTACGCCTACGCATTGGAGCTCGCCCGCTTTGATGCCAGCTACCGCATCCGGGAGTATGCCCGTGTGCTGTACTGCACCCTGGATCGCAGCAGTGATGCGACCAAGGCACTGCAGGCGTGCTTGGAGCTCGAGCAGCCCACCCCGGAAGTGGCGGAGCTCTGCCCAGGCCTTCACGCTGACGTCTGCCTCGGCAGCATTGCGCACGTGACTGGCGTGACGCTGCCGTCTCACCGGGCGCTCCCCCCATGGTCAGGAGAGGTGCTTCATCGCAGCTTGCGTGGCCCGCCCACCACACTTCAACAGTCTCGGCGCGGCCTGAGCTCCAGCTCTACCCAGCGAAGCTCCTCCTCTACTCGCTCGCACTCGTCCTTCTTTGGATCGACGGATGAGGATGATGATGAACCGTCGGAGAGGGCAGAGCAAGAAGCTGCGGCGAGGCAATTCAATGCCAACAACTCAGATTCCAGCCCCACTGGGTCGTCGTCGCAGTATGAGGAGGAGAGCTCCACCGAGGGTGATGATGAAGGCACTTCATCCAGTGAAACAGATGATGAGGAGGTTGGTACAACCGCTGTGGGCCAGCAACCACCAGCACGTAAACGCTTCGCCATCACCGCTCAGACTCGTGCATGACCCGTTTGTGGCGAAGTGGCAGCACACACATGCACTGGCAACGCTGATTGCAGAAAACTCCCCTCTAAGGGAGTTTCGTGAAGAGGTGTGCATCCCCGAGACAGGGGCCTCTCTCATGTGCAGGGGAATGTGCGTATATGTGTGTGAAGCCATGTGCTCGCATTTTTCTTCACAACCTTTGTGCTGCATCCTTTCTTCTTCACATGTAATGTTGTTTGTTTCTTTATATTTGTATTCCCACGAACAGTATTACTGAAGACGGCAACTGCACAGCAGTGCTACACACACTCACACACATCCATCTCCTTTCACTTCACACAACACTCAATCCAGCCACTTCGATTGAGCTTACCTCACGCACAATTGCTGCCGTGTCACACTGAAATTACCTCCCACACTGGCCCTTATATACGCCGACACACAAACACAAATTTTCATCCAGCACTCGTCAAGATGCCTCTCATGGAGGATGAGATGGAGGAGCCCACAAGTATCAAGGGCGAACTGTGGATGTGCGCTGACAGCATACGCCCCACCAAGCCAGGTGCGGGCAGAGGCATGAAGCACTACATCACCATTGAGCACAACCGTTTCTGTGCCTACACCAGTAACAGTTCGCTATCGAAGCAAGTGAAGGAGATTGCCTTTCGAAGCATGAAGCGGGTGGCGTGGTACGCCCACAACCCAAGCAACAAGTTCGGGGCAAGTTATGAAGAGAGCATCAAGCTCAGTCGGCGTGGAATCCCTGCCGCCCCGACGGTGTACTACTACCTCGTCCTCGAGTTCCTCCGTGACAACACCGTTCCTGACTCTATCATTCTGGGTAAACGTGAGCGCGTGGTGCTCTGCACCGACGACCACGGCGATTTTCAGATTTGGAAGCAGTTCGTGGACCTCTACGCCTGCCCACCCATCCACGAAGGCTTCGTGGAGGGCCGTGACCGGCACTCAGCCGCACCATCTCCCAACAAGCGCGTCGTGACCGAACCGGTGGGTGGGGCACCCGACCACGATGACACGACCAGTGATGATGAGGATGTACCCGCAGAGCTCTACAAGAACAAGGTGCGGGCACTCGTCGCATGGCGCAACCGTGCCGTCAACTTAGCCAATGACATTGCGCAGGTGACGGACCCAGCCATTCGAGCGCATTCTGCCGATTTTCAGCTGGAAACCGCTTCAGGAACAACGTCACCTCGTGCGGTGGGACCTCCGGAGGATTGGGACGAACACGCACGTCGAGTGGTGGATGCCGTGAGGCGCAAACGGCGGCAATCACCCGGAGGATCGCCATCGGCGTCGGCATCTCCGACCCGCCTATCGTCCTCTCCAGATGCTTTGCTCCAGGAGCTGGAGGCCTTCCGCTCCGCCGCCAAGGAAGCCATTGCCGCTCTTGATGGTGCCCCCTCTAGCCTTCCATTAGCTCAGATCGAGCCTAACACGCTACGAGCTGCTGCCGCTCGTCATCGTCCCACACGATCGCAGCCGAACACACCCCGAGCCTCATCCTCTGCACCGGATTCATCCCGCCACGGCAACCTCCCCGAGCTCACGGACCTCCTCGAGCAGTGGAATGTCCTCTACACCGATTTTGCGCAACTTGATAAACCAGAAGTCACCCCTCACACACATAGAACAACACAACCCCTTCTGAGCCCCAACAAGCTCCAGCGCAGTGGATCTGGGGAGTACGCTCCCCGTCATCCGTGCGCTTGCTGCGTCTTCAAGACCCTCGAACAACAAAAACGCATTGCCGCCGTACGAACGCTGCTCGAGAATGCCAAAGCCGTCAAGCTACCAGTTGGTGGTGTGGCGTCACTTCACCATAAGTCCCAGCCACGAAAACGGAGCATCTCACGAGAACCTTCATCCTCTCGCGCACAAAGCCAGCCCTCCAGCAACCCATCAACGGCACGTGGTACAAACGGTGCCCTCCTCGTGGATGACGATTTGGACGAAACATGCCGCAACATTGTAGGCCACTTCCGCAGCACCGCTGGGCCCCTCCGTTTAATACCAACCGCGCAAGAAATAGCCGACAAGCTACAACAACAGGCACTTCCAGCACAGATACATAGCATTTACAACACTCTCGTGGATCATCTCTCCACACCAGCAAAATCTGTCACACCAACACCCATCAAACAGCCACTTCTGCTACCTCCAAACCACAAGGACGACCACAACGCTGTGCGGCCCCTCATCGAAGCCGCCAACGCACTGCGCCGTGCTCTAAAGGGGGCATCTGCTGCACCTGTTGCACTGGAAGCTGGTTCTGAGGATGCAGCTGCACGTGAGGCAACTGCCCTTCTGCGCCAGATGGCTGACGAAGCTGCTGCTTCCTGTGGCGGTGCACGCAAGGTGCTTGACGCCTGTGGTGCAAGCGCTCCTTCTGGTTCTGCTGCTACTGGCTCTGCTGGTCGCAGTGGAGATGCTGCCGCTTCCAAGAGTGCTGCCCTGCTTCCCACGTGCGATGAGGTTGCTGCAGCACTGGCCAAGGTACACGCAAGCGAGCAACACTTCCGCGCACTTGTTGGTGATGATGCTACTCCTGGTTCTCCCGCCCTGACGGACGGTGAGAGCAGCCACGCAGCCCTGCGAGCGGATGCACAGAGCGACCCATCAACGCGAGCTGAATGCCTGCGCGGCATAGAGGAGGCTCTTGCTACCCTTGGTGGCTCTGATGCCAATGACGGAGTACCTGCGAGCACAGCCATCAAGAAGGCTGCTGAGGCCGCTGCAGCACGTCAAGCCGAGCTTGAAGCTGAGCTGCGTGACATGGTTGAAGCCACTAACGCACTGCGCCGAGCACTGGAGGACAGCTCTGCTGCACCTGTTGCACTGGAAGCTGGTTCTGAGGATGCAGCTGCACGTGAGGCAACTGCCCTTCTGCGCCAGATGGCTGACGAAGCTGCTGCTTCCTGTGGCGGTGCACGCAAGGTGCTTGATGCCTGTGGTGCAAGCTCTCCTTCTGGTTCTGCTGCTACTGGCTCTGCTGGTCGCAGTGGAGATGCTGCTGGTGACAAGGTTGATGCATTGTTTCCGTGTGTTAAGAGGGTTGTTGGTTGTGTTCGTGGTTTAGTTCGTTCTGCGGACGAGTTGCGATCAGAGTTGGCGGATGCAAGTAGCAGATTGAGTGCACGGGAGACTGAGCTTTTGTCCGTGAAGCAAAAGGTTGTGGAGGCTCGATGTGCTTCGGATGCGTTGCGTTTGATGTTGGAGGAGGCGTATGAGCGCTTGGTGGAGGTGCGTGATGCGTTTATTGCTTCTGGTTGCGTGCGGTTTGTGGCGCGTGGGTGCTGGAGAGCCGTGGAGGTGGCGTCTCTCTTGACGTGTGAGGTAGAGGATGCTCCATCGGAAGTGCTTCGCTTGATGGATCGTGTGGATGCTCATGAGGAGCGTCTCTCGAGCTCCGCCATGTTGGTTGGGGTGCCAAATCTCGTGGGTGAGTATGAGCGTGCAATGGGGCAGTGTATTCAGCGACTGGCGGGTTCTGCGAGTAAGCCAACAGGGAAAGACGGTGCAGCTCTCACTGCGTGCTTGCTGGATGCGGCGCAAGTGGCAGTGGCCAGGGAGGAGACTGCTGCGCGCTGTGCAGAGGAGCTCATAGCCCTCTTGACGGATGAGGAAGCAGCTCGGACGACGTTGTGCTTTCGCTGGAGCCTTGACTACCCACGTCAGCCGATGATGGATCTGGGACGGTTCTTTGGTGAAGTTTCTGCGCAGTGCGCGTCGGTGCACCTGCCGCAAGTGCCACAAGAGGTTGAGCGACTGGTGCGAGCTGAGCGTGAGTCTGGCATGTTGTTGGGTGGTGCGGCAGGCCGTCGGCGAGGGCCTACGCGAGCAGCCTTGTTGGCCTTGGCCGATGCCGCTAGTGCGCGTTTTCATGTGGAGCACGATTTGGCGGACGCGGCTGTGGTTCCCGATCTCATTGCCGCCATTGAGGCCGTTGATGTAACGCGGGGCGGTGGCCGTGGCCGCCGTTTGTCAGCCTTCGTCGCGCACGTGCGATCAATCCTGGAAGGTTGTGGTGCCTTTGCCGCTGAGACGGAAGGAGAGGCAGAGCTTCAGGCGATGGAGAGCTGCGTTGAGGAGCTCGTCGAGGCGTATGAAAAGGAGCGCAACCGCAATCGTGTCTCGGCACGTGCCACCAAACTACAGCGAGACGCCACGGAGTGTGTGCAGGAGGAGCTAACGGAGCGTTTAGCCCTTCTGCGAGCGGCACACTTGGCGTGGCGGGAGATGAGCCTCCGTGCGTACCAGGAACTCCTGCACGAGGGAGGTGAAGCACATGCGCGCCAAGAGAAGAAGCAACAGCAGTCAAGGGCAGCCATGGACCGCGCCATTGCCCCACTGGAGGAGGCCGTCGCACGTCTTGAAGAGGAACGTGAGGAGCTCGTGAAGGCGGTGACGGATTCACTCTCATGCATGGCACAAGCTCATCCTGCCGTAGCCCCAACACGAAGCAGCAGCATTTCGCGTGGTGATGGTGCGCGACTTTGTGCTGCCACGGCAACAGTGTGCGAGGACCTTCGCGCCCTACGCAAGGACCATGAGGCCACACACAAGGTGCTGCTTCCGGCACTACGTGGGGCTGATGCCACTACATCCAGCCTCCCCAGCATGGCCGAGGACGTGTGCAGGCAGCTCTCTGGTTGCCAACACGATGGTAAGGGCCTCTGCAACGCAATCATGGGCTTTGCACGAGACATGCTCAACGCGGCAGATGTGCCATCTTCCACCTTGACGTGTAGCAGCCCACAAGAAGCTTCACACACGTTGGATCTTCTGGGCCAGGCACTACGCACGCGATTGGCTGACCGAGCTCGTGAAGTGGATGCGGCTCAACAGGCAGCGGCAGGCCTTCAGCGGCAGCTTTTGGCCCAGGAAGCACGTCAGCTCGAGACGGAGCGCAGCCTCGCCCAGGGAAAGGCAACCCTCAAGCGCGCACATGATTTGGTGCTCGCCACGCCAGTGGATGAGGCCTCGGTCCTCTCCCCCGACGTGTGCGAGGCAACATTGCGCAACATTCGCGAGCTCGCGGAGGCGAGGGAGGCGTTGGCCGCCACTCTCGCACGTGAGCGTGCAGATGCGGAGGAGCAACTGCAGCGACTAACGCAAGTGGCTGAGCAACAGGCATCTGCCATCGCCCAATGGGAGGACGTGGCTCGGGTTGTGTGCGGCGATGCAGCGCCACAGATTCGTGCCGATGAGGCCCCCGACGCGGTGCTGACCATCGTGAGCAATCTTGTGGCGCAGGTGGAACAGCTGAGGGCCAGGGAGGAGCAGCTCACCGCCTTGCAAGAAACACACGCCGCCACCGAGGCAGAGTTGGCCTCAGCACTCCGCGAGCTTGCCGCAACGGAGGACGCGCGTAAGGAGGCTGCCAAGCAGGCGGCCCACTCCCTCGCCCAACATGATGCGCTGGCACAACAAGCACGAGCGCTCTTTGCCTATGCCTGCGACATGGTACGCGAACAACTTCAGGTGGAGCTGCCAACGTTTCAGGACTCCTCCGCGAGCGGTGCGCTGGACGGCACAAAGTTCCTCGTGGAGTTGGCCGTGGAGAAGGCTCGCGATGCGCCATCGATCCATGATGTGGAGAGTGCGCAGCGGGCGGCTCGGCAGGCGGCCGATCGCCGTCGCGAGGACGACGCCAGAAAGGAGCTCGCCTTCCGAGCCTACTGCGAACGTGTGCGCCACTTTACGGGAGAGTTGGTTGCGGCAGATATGCCGCCCGTCGTTACAGCGGAGCTCATGAACGGCAGTGGTGCGGTACTCAAGGGAGTGCGAGAAGAGCTCCTGCACAGCGCGGATGCCCTCCGACGCCTGCAGATGCGCGATGATGCCTGTGTGGCCGCTCTCGATGGCATAACGGCCGCCGCCGATCTCCCAACCGTGGCGGCACACCTCGCCACAGTCATTGCAGCCGTGGCGGAGCGTGCGCTCTGCACGCAGGACGCCTTCGTGCCCATCTCGGATGAGGCGCGGGTGACGACGGTGCGATTTGGTGCCCCGCCCGCCCATCTCCGCGAGTGGACGAGCGAAGTGATTGGCGCCCTGCGTCGCGGTCGCGATGCCGCCGAAGAAAGCCTGCCACAGTTGCTGGATGCACTAGCAGAGCTGATTGAGAGCCACGGCGGGTGCTCCGCCACTGACCTTGGTGGCCATCCCCCTCCACTCCTCGTACAAGACCGTGCCAACATATCTGGACGAAGTAGCAACCACTCCGACTACCAGTCGCAACAGCCAACGAGTGCGGCGCCTCCCCTCCCCTCCAAGGGCGAGGAGGCGGCCATCTTGTTTGCCCTTCGCCAGCTTCTTCAACAGATGCAGCAGCGCTATCACACCCTTCTTGCCGAGTGGCAGGCCGTCTCAGACCGCTGCGTGCGCATGCAGCAGTCGCAGAGCAACTTCGAGGCACAAATTATGGAGCTGCGTCGGCTGGTGCATCAAAAACTGCAGGAAGATGCACGTCTAGAGGAGAGCCTCCGTGACGTGGATAGCCAGCTGGAGGCGCAATCGCGTGAGTTGGCGATGCGCTACCGCGCAGACCACGAACGCATCATCAACCAGTTTTCGGAACTTCGAGAAGTTATTTTTCATGCGGTGCGTGGACGCCGTGCACGTGTGTCAGCCGCTCGATCATAGAGGTCCGTGTGGGTGGTGTTGTGAGTACCTCCACGTGCCCCCACATCTTTCATATATACGACTCATATGGATGCATAATTGTACACTTGCCTTCACTCCAACATTGCTGCACATGACTGTGTCTGTGTGTGGATGGTTATAACACACACACACACACACACACCAGGTTGTACCTCTACTACCATCGTCTACGCTCTTCATCTTCTTCCCTCATCATCTTCATTTTCTTCTTCTTTCTTTCTACACGTTAGTCCTGAAGCTTCTGCCCCTCACTCATTCGGGGCACTAGTTGACGTTGTGTGCGTGTGTGCGGGTCACGCAATCGTCCTTCCTCTTCTTTTGCATTTCTTGCCGTATCGTACGCCACCCAAATCGTTTTTTTCCTCCCCGGTGTGTGGGCCAAACCTCATCACACCACCGCTCTCCTCGTTTGTATAAGCACCACCACAACACCTCAATCCTTCCCGCTCTGACACACATTCATTTGTGGTGTTTCTTCATTGATTAGAGTTGTGGTTGTCGTGAGGGGGTGGTTGTGTCTGTGTGTGTGGGAACTTATTCGTCCATCAAGAAACAGCTTCCGCTACCCAGCACCTTACTCCTTCTTTGTTTGCGTTCATCGCACGACGAAGAGACTGCTAAAACATCCTCGTCTTGTGATGATGATGCAGCCCTCCTATCCATATGAGGGAAACACTGCCGCCCTGCTCCATGATACGTCCTTCCACTGCGACCACTGGGATGTACGAGAAATTGGCCTCCCACAATCGCAGCGCATCGCTGTCAGTGAATCCGTCTTCTCCGTCGGCAACGGCCTCGTTGGCATTCGTGGCTACGCAGAGGATACAGACAGCATTGGCAACTTCTCCTTCTTCACCCGCACCAACAATAACAGCCACGCTGCCAACAGCTACGACCATAGTGGGGGTAGCAGCAACGCGGCGGGCACCAGCTCACGCCACACCAGCCGCCTAAACACGCCGGCACCACAAACACCGCCTGAGACCCCTGAGGAAACACCGGGCCCCGAAAAAACCATCCGCGGCTCCTACTTTGCCGGCTTCTACGAGCAGCACCTCATTTCTGGGTTGGATCGCCTCTTCTCCACTGGTGTGTGTACGAAGGATTGTTTCCTGGCACGTGTGCCCGATGCTTTTTGCATTGACGTTTTCATTGGCGGCGAACACGTAAACTCCACGACGGGAAAAATTCGCTCGCACACCCGTCGGCTGGACCTCCACACGGGTGAGCTACGTCGGCGGATGGTGTGGTACTCCGAGGCACAGAAGCGTGAGGTGTGCGTGGAGTCAAGCCGTTGTGTTTCCACGGTTCGACGCAACATTGCCTGGACGCGCTTTTGCGTCACGGCCACGAACGTGAAGAACACCGACATTCGTCTCTTCTCACGCACCGAGGTGCCGAGTGCGTCGCACCCAAAGCGCATGTACGATGTGGAGGAGACCTTTTCGCAACAAAGCCTTCACACCGCCTCCAACTGCATGTTGGTGCGCACCCGCAACAGCTGCCGGCACTTGGCCGTGGCAACGGTGCAGTCCTGCATGCTTCATGTGGATGAGGAGGTCAACCACAAAACCTCCACGGGTGGTAGTGACGTGAGTGGGGCACCCTCGGTCGAGGCAGCACACTCGTTGCTCGATGCTTCACGTAGTTATGGCACACAAGCTGGTGCAGCTCCTACTTTTCTGACGCCCAAGTGTACCGAAAATGAAAGTGGGTGTGGAACTCTCTTCACGAGCTGCATCTCCGAGCACATCACGTTGGAGCTCGTCAAGTACATTGGCTACTTTGGTGATGATGATGCACCACAGGAGGAGCTCTGCGATATGGCGATGCACGAGACCCACACCGCCGCCAACATTGGCTTCCACGACCTAGAGGCGGAGCACCGAGACAAGATGAATACCTTTTGGGAGGCAGCCGACGTGAAGCTGCGTGGCAACAGCGAGATGCAGGGTGCGTTCCGCTTTAACCTGCTCCACATGCAGGCCGCTGGTGGTGTATCGTCCTCCTTTGGCTTCCCATCACGTGGGCTCACGGGGGAGATGTTGAAGGGGCAGATGCAGTGGGACGTGGATACCCTCGTGGTGCCCGTCTTTGCCCACATGTATCCCGAACGTGCACGTGTGCTGCTGCAGTTCCGCATCAACTCTCTTAACCAGGCTCGTGATATTGCCCGGGAGCTGAACCTCCCCCGGGGTGCCGTCTATCCCTTTCGCACCATCAGCGGCAGCAAGAGTGGCACCCCAAACTGCTCGAGCTCCCTCTTCAACAACGCCTGCATCGTGTACTCGATGCGTCAGTACGTGGTGGCCAACAATGACTACACCATCCTGCAAGATGGCGGGGCGGAGCTCGTCTTTTGCACCGCACTCGCCCTCCTTACGTGGGGAAGCTGGGTGAAGGAGGAGTTTCATATTCGTTGCGTGTCTGGCCCGGATGAGTTTAATGGAGTCGTGAACAACCACTTCTTCACCAACTTGATGGTGCAACACCACTTCCAGTGGGCGGTGCAGGTGGCCACCTACATGAAGGATAGCTTCGCTGGCCAGTGGGGCGGCCTCCTCGCGCGGTGCCGCATGACGGAGGATGATATCGTGGCCATGGAGAGGGCCGCCACGGCGATGCACTTCGTCTTTGATCCGGCGCACCGTGTGTATCCGGTGGATGAGGCCTTCATGCGCCGCAAGCGCTGGAACTTGAGCGACCTCAACTCACAAGGAAAGGGAGATTTGCTGCGCAAGTTTCACCCAACCGTCATTTACCGGCATCGTTTGTGCAGTTTGCCCGATGTAATGCTCGCGGCGGTGTTGTTGCCGGAAAAATTCTCCGTGGATGAGGTGCGGGCCAACTTTCACTTTTATGAGCCCATCACATCTCACGACTCCGCCCTGAAGTTCGCCATCTTTTGCGTCACTGCCTCGCAGATTCACTTGGTGGAAAAGGCCTCGAGCTACTTCACACGGGCGGTGATGGTGGACATCAACAACCTTCTCGGGAGTACGAGCGGGGGCTTGCACTGCACCACGGCGGCTGGTGCGTGGTGGGGCCTCGCCGTTGGCTTTGCGGGGATGCGCGTGATCCAATCGGTACTGCACTTTGATCCACGTCTGCCAGAGAAGTTGGATGAGTACGAGATTCGGGTGCGCCATCACGGATGTTGCGTAAAGGTGCACGTGACGGAGCGCGTCGTTACTTATACCCTCGTGGAGGTGCCACCCACGGATGCCAAGGCAGAGCTCCTTCTCATCCACGCCGGCATCAGCCGCATCCGGCTCACACATGGTGCCTCCGAGACGGTCCACCTCCTCCGCAAGGTGCGCGTGTTCGTCTTTGATGCCGTGATATTCGAGATGAGCAGCTTAATCAAGAACATTGAGGATGTGCACTACGGCGCGTGGCAGTCTGCCCTTGACGGCTTCTTCCAGGATAATGGATATGCCGAGGCACGCCTGACGAAGGAGCTCTATCTCCGCTATCTTCAATTCAGCCTGCACCAACACCAACAAGGTCTAAATGAGCTCCTCCGCAAGTTTGATGTGCCACCCTTGCCCATTGGCCACCACCGCGACCCCGCCGACGCACGCACCATCTTTGGCCTGTGCAATCGTAAGTTGAAGGTCTTCCAGGATCACGTGCAGCAACACGGGCTGGAGCTGCGCGAGGGCATCGCCCCGCTCTTGTCCAACTTGCGTGAATCCAACATCGCTGTTGGTTGTTGCACCTTCAGCCGCAACGGCCATTGGCTGCTGGACCAAACCTTGCAGCTGAAGGTGATGTTTGATCACGTGCTCGATGGCAATCTTGGCGCCAAGAGTGGCTTGCGATGGCGGCCAGAGATGGAGTACTTCACCGCCTGTGCCAAGGGCATGGAAGTGGATCCTCGTCGGGCCGTTGTGGTTTTGGATGGTGTGGATGGCTTCGCCAGGAACAGCCTCGAGCGCTTCTGCATGGTGCTGGATACGCAACTCAGTAGTGAGCCAGTGCCACTGGAGGTGCCCTACTTGCAAATCAAGGACTTTTCCACGGTTTCTGTTGGGATGCTCGACGAACACACTGTCGCGGATGGGCGCTCCAAGGCACCAATGCGGTCTGAGCATCACGCGCAGAGCTACATGGCCAGCGAAGAATACTTGGATGAGGCAGCCCTCTCGAGCTGGTGACGGAGGAGATGTATCCACACCCGATCGTTGTGCTTCCTCTCTCCCCCACCTCTTCTTTCAACACCAACATCATCTTCTCCCCCTCCATGCATCATATCATCCCACCTTCACCCCTGCGGCTGCCATGCCGTTGTATCGGTGCAGCTGGGAACCTCCTCCTTGTGCCTAGTCCATCCTCCAAAAACACAGAAACAAAGAACAAACATCAACGCTCTCATGGACTTCATGTGCCGCTGCATCCACAACGTCGTGGAGAAAAATGATTGTGGGTGCTTCGTGAATTTGGTCATCACAGCAACAAAAAAACATCTTTCTTCTTCTTTTTCTTTTCCTCTTTCTTGCTTACATGCACACCAAACACAACCATCAAGAAGCCCATATTCCTTGGCTGCACTGGTATGGCTGGCCGACAAATAAGCGTGCCGCCAACATCTGCACCTGCACGGCCTCCTCCGAGCAGGCGGCGTGGCCGGCCCTCAACGGAGCAGCCACGACGCACACAAGCTGCTTTGCTCATTGTGGGCATTTGCGTTTTCATGTACTTCTTGTTCTCCAACAGCCCACACTTGTTTGAGTTCGTGACTGGCGCATCATCTTCATCCTCCCCAACCAAAATCACTGACGCCGACGTTGCCGCGCTTGCCTCCACGGTCCACATGATGGAGGAGTCTGGGGCAACCTTGTTGGATGAGGTGGGCGGCCACTACGCACAGCAAGTGATGTTCATCTCCATGGCGATGGAGGTGGAGCTGATGAAGCTCGTCCAGGCTGATGAAGATGATCAGGATGGAGCAGGCGATCGCCTTCATGCCTACATTCATCACCCACAGACAGTGGCGGTGGTGCGTGCGCTGGAGGAGGCTGCCCAGTACATGTATCATTCACTTCGCACACTTCTCGTCATGGGTGATGCTGCCCATGTTGTTGTGGATGAAGAAGATAATGGCAATACACCTATCCACGAACGCATCTTTGATTGGTTTGCCGTGGCCGTTCATCTTCATGCCGCGTTGTTGCCCGAAGTGTATCTCCAACTTGACAACACGCCACGCCACGCCACCGTGCTCCTCCGTGGTGTGCATCTTCTCTCGCTGCATCTCCAACACACATCAGAGGAGATGATGTTTGGGGATCGGCCATGCCGCCACCTCCGCCATCACTCCACATCGCGATGGAGCACTTTCTGCGAAGGCTCCCTCAACACACGCGCCAAGATGCTACGCCGCATCGCTGCCACCCTGGAAGAGCTCATCGTGCTCTATCCAACATGTGCTCCGCTCCGCGCGCACTACGCCGTGGCACTCACGCTGCATCACCTTGGAACCCGCGAGGCCTCAACAACAACATCTGCCATGAATGTGGTGCGCTCGACGTTGGAAAAGTCTGAGAAGGGTGCCTATGAGCAGGTGGATGAGGTGCAGATGCATGTGCTTCATTTGCTCCAGTTGGTGTTGCAACAGCCCACGACGACGATGGAGGAGATGGAGCAGAGGTGGCTCGAGAAGGCGATGGGTGATGATCAGGTGTGCTCCATCACCGCGGGAGAGGAGTGGCCCGGTACAACCTTCTCTGGTGAAGCACAACCTCCGCTGGTGCATCGCATGGGCATGCAGATACTGGCGCCACACCTCCTCAGCCGCTTGACGGAGGATGATGATCATGCGCACCTCCGCGAGGTACTCACGCGCTGTATATGATGAGTATCCTCGCACCCTATCGCCCTCCACAGAACACAAGTAGTTGATGATGATGTTGTTGTTGTTGTTGCCACCACGTACTCATCAGCATGCATACATCATTGCTCTCTGCCTCCCTTCTTGCCTCTCATCACACCGAAGATAGTGATCTCGGTCAGTTGTGTGTTTCTCCAGTGGTGGATGTTGTTGTGGGGCCCATCGTCTTCTGCCATGCGTACCAGTTTTCTTGTATTCTTGTTGTTGCTGCTGGTGATGCAGGCCTACACCGTACGTGCATCTATGGATGTGAAGGTGGCGCATGAGCTCGTCTTTGCCACGGCCCCACCTCCACCCAGCGTCTTCGAAGCGGCTGGCGCGGATCGCATCTTTCCCATCCAACAGGGCAACGGCTCCACGTACATGTGCGTGATGCCCCCCGAGGATGATGAGCTAGATGATGGGCAACAACAACAACAACAGCAGGAGCAGGTGTTGTATCAGAATGGGGTGGCAGTGCCGATTGATGCAGTGGTTCCACGTGCCATTATGGATGAGCTCGATCAGCGTCTCAGAGATTCGGCGTGGTCAGCCCACATCGATAGCTGGTGGAGCCTCAGCTTCAGCTGGAACCACTCCATCACCCAGATGCACCACACGCACCATGGTGGAGCCCCAACACAACCCATCATATTAGGCCACGCACCACGATTGGTGCCACGAAACAAGCATGTAAGCTACGTGCCACAAGGCGATGCGCCATACTTCCTTCGGTTAGACCATCACGGGCCCTACATCGCCACGATGTATCGCGACGGCACCTTTTGCGAGCTCACCAAAGCCACGCGGCTGACAGAAGTGCGCATTCGATGCGCCGAGCGCAGCGACGACCCGCCCGTGGAGCTCACGGAGAAGAAGAGTTGCCACTACATCCTCAACATTCACAGCGAGAATGCGTGCATTGAGTTGCTACGCCATCCACGTGTATCCAGGTCAGTGGTGTGCTACCCGATGGAGTGGGCCCGCAGCACCGTTTCGTAGTTCCATTGTGTTCGGAGTATTGATCTGCCATGTGAAACACAGAATGATGATGTGTGCGTGCGTACGTGCATATGGTATACATCCCTCCTCCCTCCCTCAATCTCTGTTTCATCATCATCTCGTTGTTGTTTCATCATGTGTTTCAGTTCAGGCACCCACACACACACGTAGTGATGGAGTGCTCACGGCATGTTGCCAGGCCAAGTAGCCTGCAAATAGGCCCGATTCAGGTGTTGGATGCACGCGCCACCTCCTCAAAGATTTTCTTCGCCGTCGGCCCCGACGTCTATGGCGCGAACATCAGCAGCAAGGAGAGCGAGAGCTACTACACAAGTGATGAATACGAAGATGCACGGTGCCACAGCTCACATGCTCAAAGCATGGGTGATGATCTTTCTCGGTCCAAGGTTCGTCGGTGTGCTCGGCTTCCACGAGGGGCGGTGGTGAGTGGGATGGCGCACTCCTCCAGCGTGTTGTTAGTCGGCGCTGGTGATCGTCTCTTTGCCTCACGCATGTTGGATGATGATCGTGGCAACGTTCGGACAAGCGAAATGATGCAGGATGTACTGGAGCCGTGCTATTCCACCTTGCCTGGTGCGCGAGTGCTCTCGATTCAGCATCACGATGAAGGAAACGTGTTTGTGGTATGTACCTCCTCTATTCATTCTGTGCTCATCATTGATGGCTCCCGTCTGGAGAGTTGGTTGGCATCCGCCACAACACCATCACCATCACCATCATCATCATCATCCGTGATGCCCGGTGTGTGGCCGATATGCTTCAGCGGGGCCAAGCTCGGCGTTGTGCTCGCCGCGCACACCCTCTTCATCGAGGAAACGATTAGGATCTTCGCCGCCACCTACAGTGGGGAGGTGGTGGAGTGGGATGCGCCGATGTCTCACCGCATGGGTGCCAGTGATGATGCTTCGCCATGTGAGCTCCTCGCCTTCCACAGCTCCACCCTGCAAGCTCATGCGAGAGGATGTGCCATCTTCGCCATTGATGCGTTGCATCTCAATGATTATTATGAAGCAAATGAGCATGCCGATGGTTCCGTCGATGTACTCGCCACATGCAGTGATGATCGCACCGCTGCCGTCTTCATGCGCATCACGTCAGATGGCCCGTGGATGCACATGTGGCGAGGATGCGGCCCAGATTTTTCGCGTAGCCGTGTGTTTGGTGTGGCGATAACCATGATGCGCCACAATGTGCTCATGTGCGGAACGGCGAGTGAGGATGGCAACGTCAGCCTCTACTCCATGGATATGCCACAGGAAAAGATTGAAGCTCTGGCATCATCCCACGCAGCAACAAGAAAGACAGAAACATGTAGTACCTCCACTGCAACATGTGGTGTTATGGTGAAGAGTGATGAAGGATTTCGTGCAAAACGTGTGCTGCGGCACGTGGAGCAACACGGCGGCCATGGAGCTCTTCGGGTTGGTTTTGTGGGGCACTACGATCATTCCTTGAGCATGCCGTTGGCCGTATCTTTTGTCTCGTGCGGATTCGATGGTGATGTTGTGCTGATGCCACTGCCAAGATGGGCAACAGAGGCCTCGCCCTACTACCAACGTGTGGCGGTGCTCAATGGTACCACGTCGTCCACGGAACACGTTCGTTGCGTGCAGATTGATGATGCTGGACGTTTGCTATGTTGCACGGAAGAGCGTGTTGTGCTCATGACGATGCCCTTCGCCACCTCCCCGATTGCCATCTCATCACCCACGACGACCACCTCTTCCTGCGTGTGGGCACATGCCATTGCATTCATGAACACATCTTGTAGTGCGGCAATGATGAAGAAAGCACGTCTTCCTACCTCCATGGCGAGTGTTGCCGTATATAATGATGATGATGTTGCTCGTGGTGAGCGTACACGCACATCATTTTCATCATCATCATCATCATTTGTGGTTCTGGTTGGCACGGCAGGGGGAGAAGTTGTTGGCATTCACCACGACAACGCTGGCCTTGACGGATCAATGCCACGGCTGCTCACCCATGAACGCGGGCGCGCGTACGGCAAATGTTTGCGTGTGTGGGCATCATGGATGAAGGGTTGTGGTGCGGTGGTGGTGGTGGTGCATCGAGAGGCGGTGATGGTGTACCGACTACAGCTGGGCACCTCATCCAACATGGCGAAGCGTGCGATGGAGATGGAGCTGGTGCCATTGGCGTGTTGTG
>JASAON010001500.1:0-41261 GCA_030849065.1 Jaenimonas drosophilae
GGATGCTCCACCATCACGACCGACGAGGTATTGCGCACCGACGGCAAGGATGCGGGTGGTGCAACCCAGCCATGCAACGCAATGAGCACAGATGAGGTCGCGTCTTTCATCAATAGCTTCGTGTTTGATGTGCCGACTGTAGCCCCCAAGGCTGCCTCATAAGATGTGGAAGTGGAAACTCCGCACTGTGTGTTTTCCTCACACAAGACCTCACCAAACTTCTCAATTGAGATTGTTGTGCACCTATCGCATTATGGCCCCTCTGTTGATGATCACTACTCCTCTCTTTCTCTCAATCTCCATCGTCTTCACCACAACAGTTCTTGTGTAGGATTCACACACCTCATACACCTTTTGAAACTTTTTTTGTTCTCACTCGGATCAGGGAACCCAGCCTCTCGTCGTGTCGGCTGCAGCGACGAACTTCCCTTTTCTTGACCTCCGCGCCAGCGCTGGCATCACGGCTCACTAGGTACTAAACGTGAGCCACAGGTCCACATTCCTTCTCCTTTTTCGCCCAAACGCTTCTGCTCTGCTCTGCTCTCCATCCTACTCCCCACCCAGACCACAATTATCCTCCTTTTGCTGCACCCCAACGAGTGAGTGCAGCAGCAGGCTATTACTGGTACCAGGCCTTCGTCGCACGCGCGCCGAGAGTGCACCTTCATCGTAGTCAAAGTCTCTTCGTTTTGTTGTGGATAGCAGGGGAACACCACTGCACCGCACATCACCTCCCTTCCCATACCAGCCACACTACAGCTAGGGCAGCAGGATGCACAGCTCCGAAACCTCTCCAGGCAATCGCCACTCAAATGGTCTCCATGGAGGATTACACCCAAACCTTAGTACCTCCAGTTACGCAAGCACATCCCAGCCACAGCTCCAAGCTGCTCCCATGAACAATAACAGTGATGTTTTTGCTGCAAGCCGTGGAACCGATCCGCTCTCAAGTTCGCACTCTCAGATTCTGCAGTCGCGCAACAGCACCCACACCCCATCTCAACGTGGCTCACGTAGGCGTATGCGGGAGGCGGTGTCCTTTGCCGAGATGCCACCCAAGTACTCCTTCCAGTTTCCCAATACGAGTACAACGCATGAGCTATCCTACGGATCACCCAAGCAGCTCCATGGCCCTGGATTTTCAGACGCCAACCCACTGCGTTTGCACGATACCCACACCGCACATGACCATAGCACAACCGGCAGCGGATTTCCCCATGGGAGCGCCTCGGTTACCTTCGCCAATGAGGCCGCCATGCGACACTCCATGCAGCCCATGATGCCCTCCCTCATTGACTCCGGTGGCCAGAGCATCACACACACCTCACGAGGCCTCGATGCGTCTGCGGCGTCCTCCTCCACGGATGCCCCCAGCTCCGCCTCCGACCTCCGCACCACAACCTTCAGCATTCCACTGAACTTGGCAGTCCTCCTCAACATCCTCATCACCGTGGGCCTCGTGGCGATGATCTCCACGGTACCACTAAGCTCGGTGTCGAACCGATCCATGGAGAGGGTCACAACCACCTTGAGTAGCTACCTCGCCAACACATTGGTGCAGGCCATGTACGCCAACATCCTCTTTGTTCCCCTCGTGGTGAAGGCCTACGCGTCAGGGTGGCTCGTTAGCAACACACAGGCGTCGTGGACATGGACGAGCGCAGATATGCTAGAGGCCATGAGGCAAATGTGCGTCTTCAATCAGTGGAGCAGCAACACGCCGCTCCTGTATATCTCTATGAGTAGCCCCATCACAGGCTACGGGGCCTACTGCTCCGCACAGTACTCAAGCAACTTTCTTGTCGGGCAGTACACCGCTGACAACGAGAGTGACTACCGCTACCTCATTGACCCCTTCACAGGTGAGTACATCCAGCCACTGGAGCCCTTCTTACCTGTGGAGAGGATGAGCGCTTACGACTACACCGTCACCTTTGGCGGGGATGGGAATGTGTGGCACAATGTGGTGGAGCCGTGGTTTCACAGCCAAAACGTCAATGGACCATGCAGCAACTGCAACTCGTGGTGGGTGTGGACGGAGGGCCAGGTGAGTGCCCTGACCTACAACATCCCCTTCGTGGACTACGCTGGCAACCCGGGTGTCATCAGCGCAGGTTTGCAACCCTTCACCCTCACCGCCGTCTTTCCCTCGGGCCAGTCGGTGATGGAGGCGATTGGAAGTGCGGCTGTGGTGGACCCTAAGACGGGGATGGTGCTCGTGAATTCGTGGGGCGAAAACGCACCCACGATGCTGGATAACTGGAATGCATCTGCTGTGGGAGGTTTTGAGATACCCACGGGCTTGTACATGGGGGATATTCACGACGCCCTCATGAGTGACACCTTCTCCAAACTTGGTGGGAAAGCAGGCCTTCAGGCTGTGGCCCTCGATGTGATGCAGTGGAGCGTACACTTCCAAAGCGCTGGCTCACCAGCCTACGCGGTGGTGTCGCGCATCGCTCTTGGCGATGATGTGCCCATTAACTACCTCGTCATCTACGCCATCCGCCGCGATCAATACGCCAACGACGTCACCACCGTCGAACACGCCGTCATCGCCTGCGTCACCATCATCATCTTTGTGATTGCCGCCGTGGACATGATCCTCATTTACCTCTTCCTGCACCCACTGCGCGGGGTTGCCAAAGGCTTGCGCGATACCGCTCAGCTACGTGATGGCAGCGGCCATATTGAGGGCCGCTTCTCCATCATTCGGGAGGTGGCACAGATGCAGTACCACTTCACGGTGATGAATGGCCAACTATTGCGCATGAAGGCCTTCTTGCCACAGGGCGTGTTGGGGGGTGGGGAGATTTGGTCTGGCAGTGAAAACGAAGATGGCGACTTGGATCCCAACATGATGGGGGGCCAAGATGAGCTGGACTATCTCCACCTCAACGAACGAGCCTTGCTCGATGAGGAGAACAAGCTGAAGCGTCGCTACTGCTCCGTTCTCCTCATTTGCCTGCACATGAAGGAGTCGGAGCATGCCATTGTTTCCCAGCTGTGTGCGCAGTTCATGGAGGGTGTCATCCCTCACGTTCTTCGTCATGGAGGCGTGATTGAGAATCAACGACCCGACGTCATCTTCGCCAGCTTTGGCTCACAGAACAAGTTGGCCATCCACCAAATGCGAGCCGCCAAGTGTGCGCTGGAGATCTTCACGCAGGCGCACATCCAAGGAAAAATCGCATCGCGTCTTGCCTGTTTCCTCGATGCAGGAGAGTACTTTATTGGCACCTGCGGCGCGATGCAGCGTAATGCTCGTGTAACCTTTGGCCTCCGTCTTCCAAGCCATCCGGAGATTCTGAAGCTCTCCAAGGTGCTCCGCGCGCAGATCCTCTCTTCACAGCGATTTGCCAACTCCATTGATGAGGATGTCCTCTCCATGCCGGTTGATTGCATTGTGGGCACCCTCACGAAGCGTGTGGTCGTCATCTACGAAGTACGCGGGTCGGTGAAGTCGCTGCCCGAGACCGTCAACGCGGATGAGATCCGTCAGATGCTGAAAGCCGCTCGTCTCGCTTTCTCCAAGATGCTCACGGGTGACTACACCGGCGCCCTGGCCTTCGTGGAGCCGTACGAGCGTCGTGACCCGCAGGTGGCGCGCATCATTCGTACCTGCCGCACACAAATCAAGAAGGGCTGCACGGAACCCTATCACCGCTACATTGGACGTATCCGCTTCAGTGAGGACAACGTGAACTACGACTCCAGCGCACAGGCGGCGGCGTTGGCCAACAACATGGATATGGGCGTGAGTGTGCTCTACAAGAGCATGCGGCTGAATCCAACCAATGACACGGACCCGCTCAGCCGCTTCCCGCAACGACAGGCCTCCTCGGTGAAGCCACACGACCCCCCACCATCCGACAGCGCCATTGGGGAGAGCAAGGACGATGATGAAGAAAACACGGCCCTCTTTGAGATGTTTATTGAGGACGACGACTCCGACAACGACCCAGGCTTCTCCACCTCCTCCCTGCACGGTGGTGGCGGCAGCGCGACGCAGGTGGCCGCCAGTGTGGCTGTGGGTGAGCTGCCCATCGTCTTTGAAGATATTGAGGGAACGACGTGGACGCGTTCTGTGGATCGTCTCGGCACCGGCGCCTTTTCGGATGTCTATCGTGGTCTCTCCACATCGGGCAACTTGGTGGCCCTCAAGTGCATCCGTCTCCGTGCCAAGAACATTGAGTACAATGACATCATCTCCGAGGTACGGCTCTTCTCCAGTCTTCACCATGAAAACATTGTGCAGTACATCAGCGTGTACGTCTCAACAGCTCATCTGATTGAGATCATGGAGTTTGTGCCTGGTGGCTCACTGGACTCCCTCCTCACGAGCTTTGGCAAGTTCTCCGACGCCATTGTTCGTCGTTTTCTTCGTGATATCCTCCGTGGGCTGCGCTACCTCCACTCCAAGAGCATCGCCCACTGCGACATCAAGCCCCACAACGTGTTGTTGGCCATGGATGGTCAGTGCAAGATTAGTGACTTTGGCTCTGCCCTCTCTCGTGCAACGGCCGATGAGCAGAAGAACGACGATGAGCTTGACCTCCGCGGTACACCAGGCTACGTAGCCCCCGAGGTGGCTCGTGGAGATGTGCCCACCATGAAGAGCGACATCTTTTCTATTGGCGTCACGGTGCTTGAGCTGCTCACGGGGCACCTACCGTGGAAGTACACCACCGACGAGCCAACCCCCCCACCAAACGCCGTCACCTCACCTACCCAGTTTGCACCGGTGTCAGCCGCTGTGACACATGAAGGCCGTCGAGAGAGCATGCCGACGGGGGTGTCTCCCTTGATGGGCGATTTGCTTGACCTTCACAATGGCAGCTTCGGTGGAGGCGATGCAACCGGTGAAAAGAGCCCAGCGAAGGCTAATGGCGCAGGTGCGGGCGGCGTGCCTAACTTTAGTGAGATGCCACAACGTCGGCCGATTGAGAACGTTCTCCGAGATGCCACGCAGCTCATCCGCTGCATCGGAAACGGGTCCGTCTTCCCCTACATCCCGGAGGATCTCGAGGCGACCGTCACAGACTTCCTCAAGAAGTGTCTTAACCCCAATCCGGAGGTGCGAGCAACAACGGAGGAGCTCCTGCTTCATCCATGGCTGGCTTAGGCGTTGGTCATGCCGCACATTTATATGCGTGTGCGTATATAAGTTTCTCTGTGTGTGCGTGTTGTTGGGTCGTTGGAAAAAGAAACGCCCTACTTTAGATTGGCGGCGTCGAGCGCGATGTGATTGCGTTACCATTCTGCTTCAGCTCTTTCTCCATCCACCGACCGAAGACTGCGTCCTCAACACCACTCGCGGAGCTGTTTCAAGTGACAAAAGAACCAAGCATGAATGAAGATACCACTGCTGTGTTTTGCGAGATGAACGCCCATGTTGTTGTTGTTCCTTTTCTCGTTAGTTTTTCGGGTGGGTGCGTTGAGTTGGTAGCACCAGTCTGGCCCACCAAACGGACCGAAAAGATTCTCCCAACCAGCATTTTACGTTTCGTGGCTGAGCTGATGTAGGCAAGACTTATCATCGCTCGTATGTGTTGAGAGAGAGCCACACCTCTTGTTTCTTTGTTGGGGTACCTCTCAGATGATGCTAGGTATGCTCACTCGATGTTCATGAATACAGCTCTCTATTCACTGTTGTTTGTTGGCGAGTATATATCCTTTTGTGCTGTTGTTGTTGTTCCCGATGTCGAAGTTGTTGTGTGTCGTTTTGTTGTTTCTATCCCTCCATTTCCCTTCACGCCGAAAAAAAACATAAAACTGTCAGAGCGCGAAGGCAACGACGGATGGTGGGTGCCGAGGTGAAGAAGCAAGGATTGGGATACCAGCATGATCGTGTCGCCGTGCTGCATGGTTGCTGTGTGTTGTATTGTTGGCGTTAGTCATCGCTGCAGCCAATTTCATCCTCGCCATTTTGTGGAGAGAGCTCCACCGTACATCAAAAAATGCGAACCCCCAACACGTCATGCGCGATTCATACGCTGAATGTATGAGTGATTTGCGGTGCTCATGTCTCTCTACACCTCCGCACACATGCTCATCCTTCTTATCTTCACTTGCTTCTAGCTGTCACTTGACCATCTTAGCTCAATTGCCCTCTCCATTGTAAAAGCCCTTCCCCATGAAGGTTCTTGTGTGCGGAGGAGCTGGCTACATTGGCACACAGTTTGTGCGTGTGCTGCTTCAAACAACTCAGCATCAGGTCGTCATCCTCGATTCGCTCATTGCGTCGCATGGGCGCTCCGATCACGTCGAAACCGAAGAAAACTTCCTCGCGCGCAAGCATAAGGCGGCCCTCGCAAAGACGGAGCTCCCGGCGGAGGAGGGCCCCAAGCGCTTCGCCACGTTGGAGGTTGGCGATGTACGCGACACCGCCTTTTTAGGCCACGTCTTCAAGAAGCATGCCCCGGTCGATGTGGTGGTGCATATGGGAGCACACATCATCGTCCCTGAGAGTGTACGCGACCCGTTGCGCTACTATGACAACAATGTGGTGGGCATGCTGCGTCTACTCGAGACGATGCACGCCAACCACTGCGACAAGCTCATCTTTTCCAGCACCGCTGCCCTCTTTGGCAACCCCTTCACACGCCCGAAACTGCCCAACGACCCCGATCCGTTCGCGCCCATCCTGCCCAACGCCGTCATGGCCCCCGAGAGCCCCTACGGGAGTTCAAAGCTCATGTGTGAGCAGCTCCTCCGTGACTCAGCCGTGGCCTATGGTATCAAGAGCGTCTGCCTCCGCTACTTCAACGCCTGTGGCGCAGACGACCACGGCGACATTGGCGAGACCCACGAGCCCGAGAGCCATCTCATACCCCTCATCCTCCGTGTTCCTCTCGCGGAGCAAATCAATGCCTACAACGCCACCCACCACCCCGAGCGCAAGGCCGTCAACGACTACATCTCCATCTTTGGCACCGACTACCCAACCCCGGACGGCACCTGCATCCGTGACTACGTTCACGTCTACGACCTCGCCACGGCACACGTCAAGGCACTGGACTACCTCGCGGCCCTCACCCCGGCTGACTCCGAGCGCTTCTTCACCGCACTCAACCTGGGCACCTCGACGGGCTTCAGCGTGCGCGAGGTGATCGAGGCAGCTCGGCGGGTCACGGGCCACCCCATCCCCGCGCGTGAGGAGCCACGACGTGAAGGAGATCCGCCAGTGCTCGTCGCTTCAGGTGAGGAGGCGAAGAAGGTCCTCGGCTGGACCCTCCGGTACAACAAGATTGATGATATCGTGGCAACGGCCTGGAACTTTCACAAGACACACCCATCTGGCTATGAGTAGTCAGAACACCAATAGCGCAACGCTCAATTAACCTATTGTTTGCCATACCCCTTTCGCCCCTCCCGTCATTTGGATTGAAGAGGTATGCGCGCCAACGGCACACTCACGGCCTTTGTGGATGTGCGTGAGGGCGATGTGGGGGCGACGGCGGCTGTTCGGTAAACTCCATATCAACGCGTATGCGAAAAAGATGAGTGCTGTTATGAATCGAAACCTTTGGGAGTGTGAACTTCACCAACAACATTATTTTCCCATCAGTGTGTGTCTTTGTGTGTGTGTGCGTGTGCTTCCAAGAATGACGAATGTCGCTGCATGTGACGCGTCTTGAATGAATATGGCTGCCGCTTTCACCTCTTCTTCATTCTTCATGTCTCTACTTCAACTTGTATGCACCTGCGGTAGGTACATGGTCAGCGAGCACACGTATCGTAGTCCTGAACTTCTCCAACATGCCAACAGCTGCGCTACGTCTGCTCATCCACAACGCGACACTTCGACGATCCACGGTTAGCATTATCGGCAGCACGAGTAGTTGGTGCTGTGCAGGTGCTGCATTGAGGTGTGCCACAGCGGGCATCAAGTCGCGATCGCTCTCCCCAGATGATCCATTCGGAGAGCAGGGAAGCTTCGAGGACCCGAGCGACGGCATCTACGCCCCGTGGAAGCATGTGGATCAGGATGGATTCATCGCGGCAAGTGAGAGCGATGAGGTGCGGCAGGCCCACTTTGGCCCAGAGTGGGCCAGATTTACTACCGTGGGTCGTCTTTCTGTGAAGAAGATGAAGGAGCAGAGGTCGCAGCCAAACACCAATAGCGGTGCCTCACCATCTCCATCCCCAACAGCAGTGGCGGAGGCGGCTCACCAGGCGCGACTAACCCGCAGCCGTGAGCTCTTTCAACGCAACTACGACAGCTACGAAGCCTACGCTGCGGCGGAGCTCGGTGTACTTCCTGATGGTCCAGATGGCGCACCAACCACACCACCACCCCAAGAACACCAACAACAAGCACGTCATGCAACGGAGGAGAATGCTGTGGAGGATGCTGACGAGGAAGGGGAGGAGGTAGCACAGAGTGCAGAAAGCGTACCACTGCCTAACTTCTTCGTGGAGCTCTCACGTGAAGCGTCCAGTTCCACGAGTGCATCAACGTCGGCCATTCCACCGTGGTTGCACAGTCAGCTGGGGGATGCTCTCGGGGCACCACATGGAGATGCATCTCTTCCATGGTGCGACCCGCTGCAGTGGTCCACAGCAGATATTGTTCGATTTCTGGAGCTGTTTGAGCACGTGGAAGAAGGGGGAACGCCGGTGATGGATGCATCCATGGCGGAGGCCTTTGCTACAGCGGAGGTGAACGGCGATGTTTTGTTGCACGTTGTTACTCCGCCACGCTTGTTTAGTCTCATGCGTCGGTGGCACAGTCGGCGGCAGTCCCTCGCAGCCGATGTGTGGAGATTGCATCAGCAAGCCATCACGGCCACCACCAGCACCTCCTCCTCGACCGGGGCGCCATGCCGTGTGAGCGAGGAGCTGCTGCACAAGGTCGTACCTGATGGCCGTGCGAAGTTGGAGGCGGTTGTTCGTCCTCTCAATCATCTTCTCATTCAGGAAACTGCACTTCTATGCTATCCCTACGGACGGTGAAGTTGGTGAAGTGGGAAGTGGGCCCATAACGTGACGCGTGGGACGACGTAATTCACAACAACGCGGTGTGACGAGTGTGATGATGATGATGATGATTGTGATGTTGATGCACGTGTAACTTGCTCCTCCTTCAATACCTTTCCTTGCCCATTGGTTAGCGAGATTGTGCATCGCACATCACAATCAACCGTCTGCAGCACATAGAACACGCACACAACATAGATTCTTTTTTTTCTTTGTAACTTAGGCCTGCACTGCTCCTCTGGTCTAGGTCTTTTCTTCAGCACTCCTCAGCTGAACTGGGTGGACTTCTTAGCGTGTTGAGTGTGATTTGTTGCTACGTGCATGTCCTTCACCAACGCCCAACACATTCTTCTACTTACCAATTCATCGTGAATATGGTGATGCTTGTCGGAGCACGAGGGCCCATCACTACACCGCCGTCGAACGCGCCGGCCTGCTCCTCTCCCATCCATGGCGCCAACAACACCAGCAACTACAGTAGAACACCTCACATGATGGGCAGTACCAATAGGAATGCGGAGCTCAGCACTCTGCCTGCTCCTCTTCGGCCTACAGGTGCTGCATCACATGAATACCAACCACATTCACAAAAGGATCGCTCGAATGAGTTCTGCGGCATCGCCTTCTCCGCCAACCAACGACGGCATTCGTCGTCAACCTCCTCCCTCACGAGTGATAGATTGTCTGGGATTGCGGAGAAGCTTGTTTCTGTGGCTGACCGACTTCACGTCAAGACCAACAACCATCAAGGGGCTTCTGAGACTGAAGTTTGCGGCAAACAGTTGCGTGCTGACGAAGATTGCCAGCCTTCAGCAACAACAACAACTACATCAGCTGCGGCAGTCTTAGATGCCGTGGCTGCCGCACGCGTACGAGATTTCGAACTGCGTGTCTGTGCTGAATTGGTGGCGGAGCGGCAACTTCATCTCCTGGAGATGCGTGAGCCTCTGAACGAGACGAGTGCTCCCACATCGATGGAGATGATCTCTGAAGAGGAGGTCCTCGCGGCGGTGACGATGCTTTGGCCCAGCTTCTGCACGGAGATGCAGCACATGACGGAGCTTCTCGGGCATGAGGCATATCGTTGTTGGCCACGACACCCGCCACAGAAGCTCAGCAATGCAACGTTGGTGCGACTGGCAAAGTACCGCTCTGCTTTGGAAGAGGCTCAGACACGTTGTGAGCTGCGTCGTGCGGCCCATTCTGCAGAGGTGCAGGAGCTTTTGTTGCGCCAGCACCACCGCTGCCTCGACGACTGGCGAACGCGATGGGCCACCGTGGATGCCGCCGTGAGCCGGGTTGAGCGGCGTGTAGAGCGAGCGCAGAAGACGGTTGCGGTGGTCCAGGCACAACGTGCGATGGAGGCTGAGTCGGCGGTGTTGTTGCGCGACGCCGTCGAAGACGTACGTGGGCTGGACGAGGCGAAGTCCTCGAGTCGCAGGTGGTTGGCCGAGAAGGTGCGCGCCGCGGAGCAACATGAGCAGCTCCAGCAACAGCGTGAAAAGACGCTGCGTGAGGCCACCCTCGCTGTGGGTCGTCTTCACGATGTCGTGATTGCGGCGGTGGAGGGGTGTGGGCGTCAGCTGGTGGAGCTCGCTACACCAGCTGATGTCTGCACCACTGCTGAACCTTTTCTTCGTGCCATTCACACAACCACCCTGAAGGCGGAGATGCAGCTGGGCCTGCTCCTTCGCTCGTCGTCGGGGTCGCGCATATCATCCCGTCATGCGGCCTCCACCCATCCTTGTGAGGGCCGTGTGCTCGAGGAGTGCTCCATCAACACATGGAGGCAGGCAAACGATGCATCATCCAACTGCTACCCTTCCACCGTGAAGACTGCCCATCAGCGGCAGGTGTACGACCGAATGCAGCACATTCTACGGAACCCCTTTGGCGGCGCCGTGGGGGGATCGCCAGCTCATGCTTCACGAGAGGAGCAATCAGCGATGCCATTCGCCACTGCTACACCCTCTGCTGAACCGGATGCGTCCACGACGGAGACGCTCCATGCTGTTCGTTTGTTGGTGCAGCAGCTCCAGAACATCAGCGATGTGTTGGGGAACCAACAGCATCTGCGTGACCAGCATGAACGCCGAGCTGCTGCATTTCTAGAGGAGATGCGCGACACCATCATGAAGGCCTTGGATCCGGTTCAGCGACTACAGGCCTCTCTAAGCTCTCCGACGTGAAACGTGTGGTGGAGCAACGAGAAGTGCGCAGCAACAACACCGAGTACCGTGTAGCCCTCTGGCAGCTTACCTGTGAGTTGATGACCATGTATTTGTGTGTGCATGTTGGAACCTCTTCATCTTTTCTAACCCCCCCTCTCTCTCTCTCTCTCTCATGTCTGTAGAATACCGCTCATTGTGCGTGCTCTTTCTAAGCAGCCCAGCTACATTCTCTCCCCCCTATCGTACCCCCATTGATCTAATCCCCCCCAACGCATCAACCATGCTCCGCCGCAGTCTTGCCTTCTTCGTCGGCCTCAACAAGGTCGTGACGATTGACAAGTGCATCGCCGACATGCCCGACAACGTCCACGTGGCTGTTGGCGGTTTCGGTTGCGCCGGTGTGCCCAACGCCCTCATTCAGGAAGTGAAGAAGAAGGGTGTGAAGGGTCTCACCTGCTACACCGACTCCGCGGGTATTGACGGCTGGGGTCTTGGTACCCTCATGCAGAACAACCAGATCAAGCACATTGCGTGCTCCTACGTTGGTGCCAACAAGCTCTTCGCTCAGCGCTACCTCGAGGGCGACATTCAGCTTGAGTTTGTGCCCCAAGGAACCCTTGCGGAGCGCATGCGTGCTGGTGGTGCTGGCATCCCCGCCTTCTACACCGCCACCGCCTACGGCACCCAGCGCCAGACGGGTGGCCAGATCATCAAGTACGACAAGAACGGCTCCCCATGCATGATCTCTGAGCCCAAGGAGACCCGCAACTTCAACGGCCGCTGGTACGTTCTGGAGCCCACGATCCGCACGGAGTACTCCCTCGTGAAGGCCTGGAAGGCTGACCGCAGCGGAAACCTCGTTTTCCGCGGCACGGCGCGCAACTTCAACATCCCCGCCGCCCAGTGCGGCCACTGCGTCGTTGCTGAGGTGGAGAACCTCGTTGAGAATGGCGAGATCGGCCCCGATGAGGTGCACCTCCCTGGCGTCTACGTTGACCGTGTCGTCCACGTTCCCCGCTACGACATCCCCATTGAGCAGCGCACCGTCTCTGGCGGCACCTCCAGCGAGGCCAAGGCCGGAGCCGGCGATGCCTCTCGCCAGATGATCGCCCGCCGTGCTGCCCTTGAGTTTGCCGATGGCATGTACGTGAACCTCGGCATCGGCATCCCAACCGAGGCGGCCAACTACATCCCCGACGGCGTCTCTGTGACTCTCCAGTCGGAGAACGGCCTCCTCGGCATGGGGCCCTTCCCCACTGAGGATAAGGTGGACGCTGACTGGATCAATGCGGGCAAGCAAACCATCTCCTTCCTCCCCGGCGCCTCCCTCTTCGACAGCTGCATCTCCTTCTCCATGATCCGTGGCGGCCACATGAACCTGACGATGCTCGGCGCCCTCGAGGTGGCCAGCAACGGCGATCTCGCCAACTGGGGTATCCCCGGCAAGCTCATCAAGGGCCCCGGTGGTGCCATGGATCTCGTCGCCAGTGGCAGCCGTGTTGTGGTGACGATGCAGCACTGCAACAAGAAGGGTGAGTCCAAGATTCTCGACAGCTGCACCCTCCCCGTGACTGGCCTCAACTGCGTCAGCCGCATCATCACCGACAAGGCCGTCTTCGATGTGGAGAACAAGCGCCTGGTGCTCAAGGAGGTGGCGGAGGGACTCACAGTAGATGATATTAAGAAGTGCACCGCCGCACGCTTCGTGGTGGGCGATGTGAAGACGATGCCCCTGGCCCCGGAGAAGTAAGCACAGCACGCTTCAACATTGCACACACGCACACGCACATACACGCACACATAGCCACACAACCACAACCACAAAGGTGGTGTGTGCGTGGTAGGGGAAGGATGTAGAGTCGTTCTCATGGAGGGTGTCGCGCAGCAGTAATCCGCTCTGCTATCCTCATTTATTCCTTCACCCCCTCGCACACCTACCTCGGTTGATCTGCGCGTGGTGTGTGTCGTTGCGCAAGATGAGGCTGTGAGGACGTGTGTGTAAGGCGGGTGCGGGGCTCACTGAGCTGGGCCAAACCCAGTTTCCCTACCTCCCCCGCATCACGCCCACACTCTCTCAGGCCTCATTGACCGCTGCCAACATCAACGTTTCTGCGTTGTTTGTTGTTGTTGTTTCCGTTTGGGCCGTAGGTTTATGCATGTCGTTCCTGGAGCTCTCCATCGTTGCTACGTTTACCTCCGCACACGAACCTCTTTCTAAAAAGATGGTGAACGACTACCTTGCTCGCCAAATATACACACATCCCTCACCCCATCTACTCTTCCTCCCTCTCCTGCTCACACGTGCCGCAAGACGAGTACGTCGGTCTGGGACATACCCACCTACCTACCTCCTTTATCATCTCCACCAAAATGATGATGATGATGTGATGGAACCCCACTTGCAGCACAGGATTGCTCCTGCTGCAGTGCGCGACGCGACTCTGTGGATGGATGCAGTTCGTACAACATCATGATGATTGTTTTTTAATTGTGCGTGCGTGTGGAGATGATATACACAGGCAGATTTGCCCATGAACGACGAGAAACAAAAGAACAAACCACCGTCGAAGACGCATCCTTCTGTGTGCTTTGCCGATGTGATGTGCGGGGGGTTCTGCTGTTGGGTTGGTATGCGAACACATCTACAAACGTGTGAGGTGCGAGAACACACACCAAGAAGGAAGGAGGCAGCGCTCGACCCCGACCTGCTCCTTCTTCGATACCTCTCACCCCAACCTCCCTCCCCCTCGCTATCCCCCCGACCTTTCGTTTACCGACAAAAATACAACAAAAAACAAACATGGAAGAGAGCATGACTGCTGCGAGTGAAGGCTGTTGAAGATGCGGTCCGACGTGAATGTCCCTGACTATTCTTGAGGCCCCCTCTTTTCCTTCGTTCATGCAGACCATCCAGATGCTTTCTGTGTGTTGTGAGCGTGTGTGTGTGTGCCCGCCACAATTACAGCTCCTGTTTGGGTTTTATTTTGTTTGTTTATTGGCTGGTTTTTGGTCCGCTGTTCGTGATATAGGCTTCTTTTTCCTTTCTTTCTTTCCTCCCTTTTGTGTTTTGTTAAAACCTTCTTTTTCTTTGTTCTCTTCCTTGTAGTGTGAGACTCTCCTATTTCTACTACACCGACCACTACACAGAAGTTTTACTTCATCGTAGGTGATCCTACCCTCAAAAAAAAATACACAAATTTCACTGAAAAAACTCACAAACTGAAACAGCCGACGCAAGAAAAGCAAAAGTAGAGGAAGGCAACGAATGTGTTTCTGAGCCACGTATGAGCCTATGGGATGGGTCATGCGTTAATGCACACATTCACGTGGGTCTTCTCTCCTCTTCTGTTGCATCATCACTCTCCCTGCCGTTGAATGTCGTGAAGATGTACGCGTTGGGAGAGGTCTCTGCCAGGGATGAAGGTGGTGATGATAAAGCTGGCCTTTATGCTCAGTCATTCATCATCGTTGCCGCTGTTTGCGCTCACCCAGGTGGAGGATGTTTTGTGAATTTGATCTTTTAAATTGGGCAACAGAAGCGAACAGCTTTGTGTCGTGTACGTGCGGACCACACTCTTCCCTGACTGGAAGGAGGCCCACAGAAGATGTGCTTAACAATTGTATTTTTTTTGTGGTTGATTGGATGCTTTTTTTCTTTGCGTGGTTCTCGTGTTTCACAAGGTTACTACTCACAAACTCAAGCAAACAACATCTACTGTTGTGCCCGACAAGCACGTCAACACTCTCTTCTATACACAACACAACCCACACCGATATACCACTCACATCATGGCTGGATTAGGTCCCCAACTGGAGGCCACTGGTGCTGCAGAGTTCTGGAACCGTGCGTGGTCGGAGAAGCGCACCATGTGGAAGCTTTCTGAAATGCAGGTCAACACCTTCTCACGAAACATCTTCTACTTCGTCATGGGCCTGCCTAGCCACCAAGGGAACCCTTGCACACTTCCCTTCATTGCCACCAACGATAGCAACAAGGCAGACCAGCTCCATCAGCCCGAGATGGAGCGTGCGGTGCGCGACTTCATCACCAAGAAGAACGTACTTGTTCCTCTCTGTGGAGATACCGAAGCAGTGCGCTTCATGATTGAGCATGGGGCATCTCTCGTCGTTGGTGCCGACCTCAGCCGTGCTGCGCTGGAGTCGCTCATGTCAACACACTTTTCAGACTGGAAGTTTAACACCCGGAGTGTGGCGAATGACGCCGCTGTCGTGTTTGAGGGCCACAGTGAGAAGCATACTGACCAATCTGTGATGCTCTTCTGCGGGGACTACCTCCGCTTGGTGGATTGCCCTGACTTTGCCCAGCTGAAGGTTGATTTCATCTACGACCGTGCGGCTTACATGGCAATGCACCCATCTTTACGGCAGGAGTACACCGCGGTGGCGGCAAAGGTGCTGCAGCCAGGGGCGGCGGGCGTGTTGCTCGAACGACCACGACGTGAGGAAGGTGATGTACGTGGACCCCCCTTCACCTTCTGTGTGGATGAAGCGCGCCGCTTCTACGAAACCGCCACCGGAAGGTCCTTCACCCTCAAGGCGTTGGTGGAGGACCGTTGGCGTGCAGATCCTGAAGGTAAATCACCCGTTCTCTTCTTTGACTGGCATGGCCTCTACCCATCCTCCTAAAGTTGATGGCTCATCATATCATGTATGTGTGTAAGTCGTTGGCTGATACCAGCCTCTTCCTTCTTCACGCATGCATGAACGAATGTTTTCAAGAGCTGCAATCCACACCCAAATGAAATCTATCTTCTACGAACAAAACACACACTCTTTCTCTTCAATAAAACGTTTGTGCCTTCATGTGGACCGTGCTATATAGCTAGGTACCCTAACGCCTTCTTTTTTTTTTTTGATGGGAGCTGATGATGTTGACTCGGTACATGTCTCTCCTGTCGGCGCCATTTGCTCAGTTTGTTGCGTTCCACCAAAATATTCCGCGCACGAATGTTTTTTCCCCCCACGCAATTCACACAACACTTAATTTGCCATTGCTGCATTCTGTTGATACATCATGAATAACACGCATCGTGCGCATCACTTCTCTGCATTTCATTTTCTTTCATAGCCCAAGAACCTTCAAAGGCTAACTCCATACACACACACACACAAGCCTACCTCTATTTCAAGATCATCTCAACATGTCAACCAAGGTCCCCATCAGCGAGCAGCAGGCTCAGCAAATGATGGCCAAGCAGCAAGCCCAGCAGGAGCGCATTGATGCCTTCCAAGAGCAGAAGGAGAACATGTTGAGGGCCTTCGTCAGTGCAGAGGGACGAGAGCGCCTGAAGCGTATCGAACAAGTGAAGGTGGAGCGCGCAGAGGCTGTGGAGATGCACATTATCCAGGCTGTGCAGCAAGGAAAGCTCCAGCCGCCTGTGAGCGATGATGTGGTGCGCGAAATCCTGTCAAAGCTCTCGAGCGAGGGCTCGGAGGCACGCTCGAACATCACCATCGTTCGTAAGCGCACGGACGACGACTGGTAAAGCGATGCAGTGAGGGTGAATGGAGGTGAGCGTGCTGTTTTTCACATCGAAGAAAACGACTGATTTCGGCAGGAGTACTTGGCGATTGAGAGAGGTCTGCTTCATGAATGGATCGGAGTGCGCCGAGTGCCTGCACCTCTGCACATACATCTTCACCACCTATACGTGGTCCTCTTCCACACCCACGATTGCATCGACGTGGCGATGCTTGTTTATCTCCCTGAAGGTATTTTCATGTTTGCGGTTTTCTTCTTGTGTGATGTCTTGAGCCCCGACCACATCTCTGCCACTTCTGCCAGCACCATGTTTGTTCTCCTCTCATATCTTTTTTTTTTTTTTTAATCTCCACGTGTGAAACAATCATTTCATCTTGTTGATTTACTAGCAGCAGACTCATCCCTACTTTGTTCTCCTCTCTACACATGCCGAAGCACCATCGTCAGCCAGAGCCCATCGACATCCTCAGCCTCGGCAAACAGCGCCGTCGTGAGGAAGATGCCTCCCCGAGGACGACGTCAGTGAAGAATGAGGCCATAACCGGGGTTGACTTCCCCGCCACACCTTCAGCGTTGATGGCAGCGCGCAAGCGTGAGGAAGATCGCCGACGAAAGCGGAACGCCGCAGCTTCCACCTACGACGATGATGTGGATGGAGAAGATGATACCGTTTGCACAAGTTCCGCGAGCGAGGAGCTGGGCTACGATGAACGTGATGTGGGCGACGATGGAAATCAACAGGAGCTGGAGGATGATGATTCTTCGAGTGACGAGGATGAGAGCACGCAGAGTAGTGAAGAGGATCGTCGCCAGCTTCGTCGTGCTGTTCGAGCAGCTGATCCATCCGCATCCAGCACCTCGGATGAAGAGGATGAAGCTGACTCCGGCGATGAGGAGTATGATGATGATGATTTTGATGATTTTGATGATGAGGAGGAAGGTGGCGTTGAGGAAGGTTTAGAGAACGACGATGATGATGATGAGGAGGACGCGGAGCTCATCACGGTGGACTTTGGCGTGTTTGACATGAAGACGAACGATGTGGATGGAGTGATGCATCTCGTGGATCAGCTCATTCCTGACCACATGAATGAAGTGGATCGCGATGACTTTGGCGCGGCCTTGGTGGAAAGTCCCTTCACCTGCGTCGTGCGCGTCAACGATGGCGAGGACGAGGATGAGGAAGCGGAGAAGGAGTTCTACGGCATGGCCACCATCTTGGATGTTGCGACGGGGATTAGCACACACCGCGCGGGTGTTGGCGCCATGGTGAAGTTGCTGAAGGCGAGTGTCTGGCGCACCGTTTCTCCTGGCCTGCCACCAACGGATATGCTATCAGAGACCTCACCTCCATGTGTTATGTTGGTGATGGAGTACATCCGCAACGTGCCTGTGGAGTTGACGGTGCAGATCCTGGAGGATCTCGTCCAACGCCACCGGGAATCAGGAAAGAAGGGCAAGGGAGAGGCCCCACCGCTCTACGCGGTGTTGGCAAAGATTCAGCGCAGTGTTGATGCTCCACCAGCAGCCAATGATGAAAAGAAGGCAGACAACAAGAACAACAACAACAACAAGCAAACACGTAAGCGTGGAGCTGCTACTGCTGCTGCCACTACGGATGATCTAGATATGAGCCACTACATTTTTTGGCGCGAGGAGGATAGCGTGTTGTTCGCGCATCGCGATACGCGTGTCGCAGCATGGGCCTACCGCTGCCGTGCGCAGTATGATGGCCAGCCAGCCTCCGACGTACCTATTTCCGTCCTCTTTGTGCTACAACGTGAGTCTCTTCAACAGGCCATGACACAGCTGCAGAAGCTCCAACACGCACAGACGACGCGGCACTAATCCGCCCGCAAGAAATGCCTGTTGCTGGAGTTCGAGGATGATGATGATGGGCGTGGCTATAACAAGAGCCCCATTGTGGTTGGAGGTGGAGAGAGGTGGCTCTTCACCACCGTAACGAAGCTGAGGTTAATTATCATTGTCTTGTTATGCACGTTGTGTGGATATGTCTTGGTGGCCGTCTGCCCTTCCATCAACTGCTTCATTCACCTTTCTTCTCTTGTTGTTCGCCAGCATCTTTGCTTACATAACAACGGAGTCCATAGAAGCCTCCTTGGCTCACTCCATCGTTGTAGCTTACAAAAAGGTGAAGTACAACCCACAGTGGAATAGAGAAAGAAAGTATCTACGCCTTCCGCTTTTGCTGCCGCTTTGTGAGCCGTCTACTTAACGTGTTGTTCATTGTAGGCCATCACAACTCAGCAACACACACACACACACACACACAGACAGACAGTGTCTGACTATTTCTTGAACCTACTTCTTTCTTCTCATCTCAATACTTTCACGATGAGGCGTCCTGTGTTGGGGCAGTGGTACAGCGTTATTTGTCCTGTGTGCTGTGCCAACTGCACCTTCGACTGCAAGAGCACCTCAACCTACGGTATTCAGTGCACCTCATGCGCCACCATGATTGACCTGCGCCAGCCCGGCGTTCCTCTCCCCAAGGGAGATAATGGAGCTCTCCCGGATCAGGTGTTCGGGAGCTCCGGGGTGGAGTACGCGCGAGAAGTGGAGGAGTCTGGCGGCCTCTCCGCCAGCGCCCAAGTGAATTTGCTCGTGAATGAAATTGAGGTGGAGAAGGAGAAGTCGATGCCCAAGAAGATGTCCGCCGAGACGCAACAGGCCTACTCCGTGCAGAAGTACCAGGCCATCGCCGAGAAGTTTTCACTCTTCTACCCAATTACCTACTTCATTGAGTACCTCCTCTTTGGCCGCAAGGTAGATGCCAAGATTGGGCACGTCCGCATCTTCCGTCGCAAGCTTCCCTTCTTTGGCTACGTCAACTTCCCGGCCTCCCAGACCACCACGAGCTTCGCCGCACCGGTGGCCTACACAACCATCTCTTTCCTTGGTGTGTTGTGGTTCTTCAACCTAATCAACGAGGATTGGATCTCCTTCTACCGCCACATGGAGTACTGCACCATCTCCCTCTTCTACATCCTCGTCTTTTACCTGAGCTACAGCGACCCGGGCTTCATCACGCCGGGCTACGTGGAGGACAGCGAAACGGGAAGACTGACAGATGAACTCACCTTGAAGGATATTGAAACAACACAACGTGAGAGCCGCTGGGAACCGGTGAATGGGGTGCCGATGGAACGCAAGTGGTGCTCCACCTGCGAGATGTACCGCCCTCCCCGTGCAGCTCACTGCTACCTCTGCGGCCTTTGCTGTCTGGACCACGACCACCACTGCACCGTTATTGGCGTCTGCGTCGGTCGACGCAACATTGAGGCCTTTGCCGTCTTCGTCACCATGGCCACCCTCTCCGTTGCCATTCCGAGCTACGTCATTCTCATGTCCTACTACTTCCACCGCGACAAACTTCTTGATTGGCAGTTGTACACAAGCATCGTCCTCCTCATTCCCATGGTGTTCTTCTCAATTGTGCTCTCTGGTACGGCGGTCAGCATGTGGCAGACCATCGTCCTCGAGGCGACCACACGTGAGCGGCTGATGCACGTCTACGCCAACAAGGTGAACCCCTTCTCACGCGGCATGATCCGCAACTCCTGGTACCACCTCACCCGTCGTCAGGAGCCATCCATGTTCTCCGACGACTTCGTGAAGCGGTGCGAGATGCGCTACGAACAAAAGAAGCTCGGAACAGGTAAAACCGTTACATGCCTATAAGGAGGATGAGTGGGCTCGGTGGGCGACGTCGTCGTTGACTGTGGCTCACAGAACGATGTTTGCGGTAGATACAACCTTCACATGATGTTGGCTGGCTTGGCTCCATTACCCCTCCCCCTCCCTCCTCGAATTGCATCCGCAACAACGATGCTGCTTTTTTGTGTGGATGACTGGGCAGATGCGCTGCTGTCGTCAAGAAGATTCACGATGAGAGCTGCGATGCCGTGCCGCGTGGTACCAATTTTTGTTTGTAGTGGTTAAGAGATTGTTGTGGGGGCTCTACTTTGAGTCATGGTGGTGTCTATGCGTCACCATCACCACCTCTGCCAGTAACATGACATACTTTCATCTTTTTTTTTTTTCATCATCATGTCTCAAGTTAGGTAGATGGAGGACGAGCAGAAGAACAAGGCCCACAAGGGCAAGACCGTCGGCAACAAGGCAGCCAAGAAGGATGCGCTCAAGAAGAAGCGCTCGGGCATCGACCTCGAGCCCAACCGCGGCAGCAACTTGAAGGCTTTCCAAGGACCATCGTCTGGCAGTCACAAGGGCCAAAAATTTTTACGCAGCGTCGAGAAGCGTGAGTCAGCCCTGCATCTTCCCACGGTGGATAAGACGCTGCGCCACATTGTAGCGGAACCTCCGCTGCTCGTGGCGGTGGTGGGCCCGCCCGGTGTGGGAAAGAGCACACTCATCCGCTCCATGGTGAAGTTTTACAGCAATCGCAACCTGCAGAGTGTGCGTGGGCCCATCACCGTCGTGGCGGGCAAGACCCGACGCCTCACCTTCATTGAGTGCCCCAACACGCTCTCTGCCATGTGTGATGTGGCCAAGACGGCAGACCTCATTCTGCTCATGGTGGACGGCAACTTTGGTTTTGAGATGGAGACCTTCGAGTTCCTCAACATTGCTCAGGTGCACGGCTTCCCCAAGATGTTTGGCATCGTGAGTCATCTTGATCAGCTCAAGACGGGGAAGGCGCTGAAGAAGCGCAAGAAGTTTCTGCGCCATCGCTTTTGGCACGAGGTGGCTGCCGGCGCAAAGATCATGTGCTTGGCCCCAATGATTCATAGCCTCTACCGCCCCACTGATGTGCTCAATCTGCATCGCCTTCTCATCTGCGTGGAGCCCAAGATCCAGGCCTGGCGAAACACCCACAGCTGCATCCTCATGGATCGTCACGAGGATATCACCAACCCAGACGTGGTGGCGGCAGACAGCAACTGCAACCGAAGCATCGCCTTCTACGGTTATGCGCGTGGACGACCCATCAAGACGGGCCAGCTCGTACACATCCCCGGCCTTGGCGATTTTCCCATTCATCACCTCTCGCACCAGGATGATCCATGCCAAGTGGATGGTTTTGGCGACTTGAAGAGCCAAGGCCATCGTATGCGCCACTTGAGCATGAAGCAGAAGAAGCTCTACGCACCTTACTGCGATGTTGGTGGTATCACCTACGATGATGATGCGATTTATGTGCAACAGGATGCGGAGATGGGGGCGATTCAACGCAGTGGTGAGGGTGTGGAGCTGCTTCATGAGCTGCAGAGGGCGGAGCCGATGGATGTGTCGGCGGCCCGTCTGGAGGTGATGCGTCGCCCGGTTGTGTTCCGCCACGAAGATACGATGGAGCTCGAGATGGATGAGGTGCGGGCACCATCCAACAGCAGCAGCGAAGAGGATGACGATGAGGACTACGATGATGAACCCGCACGTGCTGGCCAACCATCACTGGCCGATTTTGGTGAGCGTGAGGAATCCGGCGAGGAGGATGCCAACGAGGATGACGACGGAACCTTAGCTCCGCGATTGCGCAATGCTGCTGATTCCATCCGACTCTCCGTGCCGCACCATGCGTGGATGGATGGGGAGGAAGCCAACATGAGCCTTGTACGTATGTTGAAGGATCTCTGCGTCACCGGCAAGTGGGCCGAAGACGGCGATGCCCCTGACGCTGAGGAAGATGGCGAGGCGGTGGATGAGAACAGCAAAGGCTACGAAAGTGATGATGAAGATTTTGAGGCGGAGGCGCGCGGCACGAAACCGCTCTCCTGCCACAGCGACGGCGCCGAGGAGGGGCCCTCTCCATCTGACGACGATGATGATGATGATGAGAGCAACGACGGTGAGCGGGCCGACGCCACAGTGGCTCGTCGCCACGACGCCCTCGCCGGCCTCTCACACAGCGGCTCACGTTCTGGCGGTGATGCATCGTCGTGGTCTGCCTTCATGGCACCCGGTGGCTCCTCTTCCTCAGCTGCACGTCGAACACGTACAGCGAAGGACGACGAGGACGACGATTATAACATCCTCGATGATGATGAGGATGAGGATGGGGAGGGCGGTGAGGTCTCTGGCGCTCCACGTCGTGCCGCTGATGAGGATGAAGAGCTCAATGATCTTGTCTCTGGCTTTCTCAACAACACCACGGAGGGGTCTGGCAAGACGAAGGAGGAGGATGCCATCCGCTTCTACGACCCTAATGCACGCCGTCAGGCGGCAGTGGATGACGGTGATGAGGTGGAGGAGGCGGTGGCCAACCAAGACTCTCTCACTGAGGAACAGGAGAAGCTTCTGCAGAGGAAGATGGCCAAGAAGGCTGCCTTCGACGAGGACTACGATGCCGGCACCGGCAAGAGCATGACGTACAGCCACCTCAACAAGCTCAATCGCAAGGCACAGGAGGTGAAGGAGCGCATCGACGACGCCCTCCGGGATGTTGGTGAGGAGGTGGAGCAGAAGATTCAGCTCGTTGGCTACTTCAGTGGCCTTTACATCCGCTTCGTTGTGCAGGACGTACCCGTGGAATTCGTGCGCTGCTTCAATCCATGCACCCCACTCATTGCCGGTGGTGTAAATCCTGGCGAGGATGAATACACCATCGTCCACGCCAAGATTAAGCGCCATCGTTGGTACCCCAAGGTTCTCAAGGCACAAGATCCGCTCCTTCTCTCCATTGGCTGGCGACGCATCCAGACGCAGCCCATCTTCGCCACCGACGACCCCAACGGACGTTGCCGCTACCTCAAGTACTCCCCACTGCACATGCACTGCAATGCCGCCTTCTACGCCCCAGTGGCACCCGCCAACACCGGTTTCTTGGCGATTCCTGTGCGCGACCAACGCACGACGAACTTCCGCATCAGCTGCACGGGCTACACCGTGGGCAACGATGTTACCACTGACATTGTGAAGAAGCTGAAACTCACGGGTACGCCCGCCAAGATTGAGAAGACGACGGTTTTCGTGAAGGGCATGTTTAATAGCGACGTGGAGGCGGCCAAGTTTGTCGGGGCGAAGCTCAAGTCCGTCGCGGGCATCCGCGGTATCATCAAGTCGGTGCTGAAGGGGAAGCAGGGCCTTGTGCGTGCCACCTTTGAGGATAAGATCCTTCCCTCAGACATCGTCTTCATTCGTGCGTGGAAGGGCGTTCAGCCACCGAAGTACTGTGCGATGCAGCGCAATTTGGTGGACCCCGAGTGGGTCGGCATGCGTACGATGCGTGAGCTGCGCATCGATTATGGGGTTCCCTTGCCACAGAATGCGGATTCTGAATACCGCGAGATCAAACGCCGCCACCGTGGTGATGAAGATGCCGCAGCCTCCAAGAAGGTTCTCATCTCACGTAACATGCGCATGCAGCTCCCCTTTGATATGAAGGAGGAGTACATCCCTGTGGCACGTACCTCCGCAATGCAGGAACGCATCCAGGGTGCAGTGACGATTGTGCCTGAGCGTCGTGAGCAGCGACGCCGTGCGTTGCTTGACACCTTTGAGGACCGCGCAGACGCCATGACGCGCAAGAAGGATGAAGCAAAGAAGCGCGCGCGTGTGCGGGCCGCCAGTGAGGCAGCCAAGGAGAATGAGGTGTACCTGCAGGGTCTGAAGAAGGCAAAGAAGGAAACGGCACGTCGGGCAGAGTTCCGTTCGCAGCACAAGTCTCGCTCCCATGGCAAGTCTGCGTCCTCGTCGTAAGAATGGATCTACGTACCACATGTGTGGCGTGTGTATGTGTGTGCTGCTCTCACAAGCACACACCACGACGCCGTTGGTACAACCAAAGATAACAACATCAGCATTAAAAGTTCTTTTCTTTTTTCACTTCTGCGATTCATCCATTTCCGTCAATGAGTGGTGTCATGCTGCTCAACGATGGATGTGGTCGAGGGTCTCCTTTCTCCAACGAGTAATTGATCATGAAACAACAAATGATGATGATGATGATGATGGGGGGCTCTTCACCATGCGTGGGATGCTCTCATACGTGCACTCCCTATGTGTTGTGGTTCTTCATGTATGTTGTACCTGATCATATCATCTTCTTGTTTCAAACATACGTCTTCTGTAAAGGCACCAAGAAAAGAGATGCAGACCATGATGGTGGCTGCCAAGGAAGATGTTCGCCCTTCGATGCCGCCACTGGCTCTACTTCTGCTGCTTCAATCTGCGCCAGCAAGTACCATTCTGAATGCTTTTTCACAGGATTGCCAAACGTGGCTGCAGCAGCCATGGTGGAGCCCGTTGGCTCAGGCCTTCGCCGTGGATTTGCTACATCATCCGCTCATGGTGCAGCATCCTCCACGCCCCAGCACCATTTATGCCTTCACCAAGATGTACTTCAGCTGGCTGGAGAAGCACCACGCAACGTGCGGAGATGATGCTCACGTGGATGATTTGGATGCTTTATCCTACTACACACCACGGACGTGCGTCTCAGACGATCCCGTTCATGAAGAACTCCTCACTGCCTTCATTGATGCCTCCGGAAGCTCTTCCATGAGTGGCCCCACGCGGGAGGATCTTATGTGCTGCAAGTCCTTCTTCCGCGGCGGCGTTCATCAAGAAGAAGTGGAGGAAGGTGAGCCGTGTGCAACAACACTGCTCGATGCGGATCACTTTTGTGTGTTGCGCGTGGCGGCGGAGCAGTTCGTCAATGTGGGCCTCTCCTTGTGGCCGGCCGCCTTTGTGCTTGCGGAGCTCCTCGCGCAGGACTTCTCGCAGCACACCGATGCTCTTCTCCGATTTATCGTGCGTGGTGGCAGCTCCACACAGGCATCAAGGGGGTGTATTCGCATGTTGGAGCTCGGAGCTGGTGTTGGCCTTACTCCCATCTACTGCTCGCAACTCCCCATGTACGCGCGTCTTGTTGAGTCCTTTGTTCTGACGGATTATCAAGATATCCTCGTGGATAACATGGAGCACAACCTTCATCTTAACCGATGCGCATCTTCTGGTGAGAAGGGGGAGGTGCAGCATTGCGTAGAGCGCATGGATTGGATGGAGCTGGATGCGTGCCGCACGCTTCTTCACCAACACCGCAGCAATGTGGTGCTGGCTGCCGATTGCATCTACGATGCCTGCATCATCCCTGACTTGGCACGTGTGGTGAAGCTCGCCTTGGCGGAGGACGTGCCCAACACGGAGGGGGTGATACCGTCCTGCGTTGTTGTGCAGACGCATCGCCAAGCAAGCACAATGAAGATCTTCTTTGATGCGGCGCGCCAATATGCCACGGTACGCAGCTTCGCGGTGGTCTGTTATACACCAGAGGCCATTGCCCATGGCGTGGAGAGGCAGCAGCTCGCTCCACTGGGCGATGCCTCTCGACGCACAAACAACGATGGAGTAGCAACGGCATTGCAACCCGCGGTTGTCTTGGCGGATGGCAGTCTGCGTGTTCTCCGCCCCGATTCTCACCTGTCGCGCTTGTGGTTTTGCCCATCGAGTACATTACCTGAGCCTGATGGCATCTCTCCCGAACATTTTGTGGAGGAAACGGTGGAGGTGGAAGAGATGCGTCTGTTGGATGCGTGGATCGGCCCCTTTCATACGAGTATGGCTGGGCTGATTGGGGTGCATCTCCTCCAGCCCATTGCTTCTACACCAATCGGATAAGCTGTAACCTGCTACATTTATTCCATCTGGTGAGACACACTCATGCACCCATTGCATCTTGCCATGCATCTTCATTTACACAGACACCATGTATGCTTATTTCCTTCATTCTTGTATTTTGTAGGTATTCCGTAGTTTGACCTTGTGTGTGGTGGCCTTCTCCTTTGAAGTAAGGTTGGCACCGGTGAACTTCAGACACACACACACGCACGCACACGCACCACTTCACCCTCAGCCTTCTACTGAAGTTCCTGTGCGTGAGGCCATCTCCTTGACTTGGCACTAGTCCCGTGTGTTTGAGTGACAACGACACTCCACAAACACACACACATAAAACATCTCCCCAAGTTGTTTTTGCTTGTTAGCCCGCATCATATCATCTAGAGAATGGTGTTCTCCATCCCATCCTACCTCTGCTGCGGCGATCGCCCCACTCGGGTCGTGGATGAACGTGCCAAGGGTGGCGTCTTTCTTGTCAGCCGGCCAAAGACGGGCACGATGCCCGACGCCCTCTTTCAAACCGAGCATCAATACATGTGGAATGGTGAACGTGGCGGCAATCTCGAGGCCATTCGTGCTAGACAGGCAATGGAGAGCAATAAGCGCAACCTCACCACGACGGGATTTGCCTACACCAGCCCACCCCAAAAGGCTGAGGGCCTCGGCTCCTACTTTGGCTGCGTGGATTCAACCCCGCTCGTGCACATGGCAGACTTCCCACAGCGTCGTGCCCCACCAGCGAAGCGAGAGTTGGGCCCACGTGGGGTATACACCTCACGCGGTAAGAAGGGCCGTGGATGGCAGTACCCGCACCTCGGCCTCACCGACTACGGAGACGACTACATCGCCACCATCTACGACCAACCACGCATCAACGCCCGCGAGGATCGCAACCGCTGGGTGGCCAAGATGCCTGGGGAGCCCTTCCGCCCTGGTGGCCGTCGTGGCTTCACCTTCGACGAGAGCCTTGCCACCGGTGTATCCAAGTGCTACATGATGACCGCACCATTCCAGGAAAAACCACAACAAAAAGTCTTCCAGCACTTCCGCATCGACCAACCCTGGCGCCCTGCTGGTTATGTAGAAGATAAGCCCACGGAGATGGAGTACTGGGAGGACCCGTATGGCGGCTACGACCCACGCGTTGATCCCAAGTCACGTATCCGCAAGGGAGAGCAGGAGTTGCGTGAGGCCTTCAAGCCGAGCTCCGCCAGTGATGTGTTCTGGTACACCCAATCCATCGCCCTGAAGCGGGTGTAGAGATGGAGAAGGTGGGGTCGTGCGACGAACGAAACTTGGTGTGTGATATACCAAGGATGAAGATGGGTGATGATAGGCCTAGATTCGATGCGTGTTGTGTGTGTGTGTGTTCCAACACGCGTGGCCGTTGTTCGTGTGGAGTTGAACGACAGGAATATGGCGCGTGCTTTTATTATCTCAATTTCTACGCTACCACAATCCTTCTTTTCACTCTTCTCCATCTACATGTTGTATGGTCGCAGCATCTCACCTCTCTTGTGGCACACACAAACAGATGAATCTCTGGCGATTTGAGTTATGTGGGTGCGGTGAGAAGATGCATTTTTTAAATTTTGGCCCACAGAGGTGGAGTCTTCGTGGTCGCGTTTGCGTCGTCCAGTGTTGGCCTGCCTTCATCATCTCCACCTTCACGTTAATCTTCGTCGCATCACGTACCACTCGCTAATTGTGGGTATGTACGTTGAGAGAAAGCTGAGAGTGTATGTGCGGAGAGAAGGAGATTGCTTGCTAGAGCTCCTGTTCGCCGATGTCGTTCGTGGTAGCTCCACGATATGCATGTATGTAGATAGCTGCGTATTCACTTCCGCTGCCTTTTGTTGAGGATCTCCTTTTGTGCTAAAAGGAAGATCGCCATACGCCACCCGCTGTCTGTGTTGGTGGTGTCGGAGGATGTATCGGGAGTGATCCACTACAACTTCGTGTGCGGCATGCGTGAGTACGGGATGTGTACGTGCCCTACCCACTGCCACTCAAGCATCATGAAAATCTTATTTCTTTTCTTTTCATCCTTTTCTTGCTTCATCAACCTAGGCTCCCCACACACACCAAGCTAGCACACGTGTAGGAGCACATTCACTCAGCATCAGTAAAGACATTCATCAACGACGTGAGAAGAATGCTGGGACAAAAGCGTCAGCGGGAGGTGGGCCCGCTCAAGCCCATCCCTGCCAATCCACGCGGGAACCTCAAGCCCAAGATCGCAACAACAAGTAGTGCATCATCCACGCACGCACAATTGGAGAGTGACGATGCAGCGACGTGGAAAGCCCGTCGAGATATGCTGCAGGCTGAGGTGGATCGCCTCGTGGAGATGGAGGCGATGCAAGCAAAGGATCATGATTCGGCTCTCGATGCGGTTGAGCAGATGCTCTCCGACCATGCACGGCGCATGGATGAGGTGCGGGCGGAGATGAATACTGCAGCACATCAACATGAGCTTGCCATGGAGGCAGTGCGTGCGCGGGAGGAGCGCTGCCGCAGTCGCAAACAACAGGCACTAGATTCAGCCGCCGTCCTTGCCAACTCCGTCGCGTCACTCGTCAGGGAGCATGATGGGTTGGAGGAGGAGCTCGTCCTCCAGACAGATGTGCTGCAACAGAAGGAGGAATCACTACGTGAAGCACAGGCATCAACCGCGGCGGAAGAGGCTCGTCTCGCGGAGCACCTTCGTGCGGAGGAGCTTGCCTCGGATGCGGGCTACGGCTTGAGTGGCGAGGTGAAGGAGATGCTGGATCGCATGGCGGAGCTGGAGAAGAAGAAGAAGGAGATGGAGTTGTTGGCGATGCAATCAGAGCTCACACGTCGGGAGCTCTTTGCCAAGCGTGAGGAGCTGAAAGGCTCCATTCGTGTCTTTTGCCGCGTGAAGGGGCACTCCACCACGACCTCTGCAGTCATGGATGATGGTTCCATCAACAACCGTACATCATTCAGCTCCCCCGCCACCGCCACAAAACCATCGACGGCGGAGTGGCTGCGGGGCCAGAGGAGCCCGCAACGCGAGGCATCCGCGAGCCGTGGACGACGCCAACCTCCATCACTGAGTGCATCGCCCCAGCGTGGCACAGATACTGAGGCTAGTGATGAAGGTGTTGTGGCGGATGACGAAGATGGCCGTCGCTCGTCCACTCAAACCACAACCTCACTCGGAAGTGAGCGAAGTAGTACGACCAACACCTCTGCCGTTGGTTGTGGCGGAGGGGTTCCCTTCTCCTTTCCTGCCTCACCCTCCTCCAGCTCCATGTTGGTCCAGGAGGAAGGGAGCACCATGGCGGAGAAGAACACCATCATCTCGGTACATCAACGTCGTGCCAACGCCACCTCCACCGGCACACATCACTCACGCGAGGATTTTGTTTACGACCGCGTCTTCACCCCAGACACCAGTCAGGCGGAGGTGTACGTGGATGTGGAGCCCCTCGTGCATAGCGCCGTGGATGGCTATGCCGTCTGCATCTTCGCCTATGGCCAAACCGGCTCGGGCAAGACCTACACCATGGAGGGTCAGGAGGATGCCACGTCTTCAGAGGGCCACGGCGTAACTCCACGTGCGATGGCCACCATCTTCACGAGAATGAAGGAGCTTGGCAACGATGGCTGGTCGTTTGATCTCTCGTGTTGGTTCGTGGAGGTTTACAACGACACCATTCGTGATTTGTGCCAACCTCCACAGCTCTACCAACCAGAGTCACGCAACAACAACAATGCAGCAGCATCATCCAAGACGGCATCTGCGCAGGGGGCAAAGACGAATGTGCCAAGTGGTCCTGCAGCATCCTACCACACCATCCAACACAATGGAGATCGCACGAGCATCACCAATGTGAGAGAGACACAAATCCGCACCTTGGAGGACTTCAACAAGGTGTACGCGCAGGCAGTGCTTCACCGTAGTACGGCACGAACGCAGCTCAACGATCGCTCTTCACGTTCGCACTGCGTCTTCTCCCTGCGCATAAACGGCCGTAATGATCAGCTGCGCCAACGCAGCGAGGGTGTTCTTTGCCTCGTTGATCTCGCCGGAAGTGAGCGCGTGAATGATTCCGGTGCTGAAGGGAAGGAGCTCAAGGAGGCCATCAACATCAACCGAAGCCTTCTTGATCTTGGCAAGTGTATTCATGCAATGCGTGGCGGTGGTGTCGTACCCTGGAGGAACAGCAAGCTCACCTACCTCCTCCAGAACTATCTTGGAGCAAAAGGCGGGAAGATGTTGATGATTGTGGCTGTTTCCGATCAGCCCACCCATGTCGCGGAGAGCATCAACTCATTGCGATTTGCCGCACGCGTCAGCGAGACCATCGTTGGCAGCGCCGTTAAGCGGGTGACCAACTACTAGATGGAGATAAGATCATAATTGGCAGAAAACAGTTCAACGCACACATTCACGCACACCTTAGATTCACTCTACATGGCAGAAAATCGCACCCATCAAGGATATTTTTTTCCTCTGTTGATGTGCTCTCTGCATACATCATGTATCATCCATGCATGATCACTCGTACACATCAACGCGTACTTCTTTTCTTCGTCATTCTTCTTTAGCGGTGAGAGCCACTCTCATCTTCACTTCACGTCCACGTATACCATGGCGCTTATGCTTCCAGAGGACCATCCAGAACACCCGCGGAACCTGATTCCGGAGCTCTGCCGTAAGTTTTACGAGCTTGGCTGGGCAACAGGCACCGGTGGTGGTATCTCCATCAAGATGGGGGATCACTACTACATCGCACCGAGTGGGGTTCAGAAGGAGCGCATTCGTCCCGATGATATATTTATCCTTGACGAGCACCAAAACGTCATTGCCTCCCCAACCTCCCCCAACGCACCGCGTCTGAAGATCTCTGAGTGCACCCCACTCTTCTTCAACGCATACCACATGCGTGGGGCCGGTGCATGCCTCCACACACACAGCCAAAACTGCGTCCTGGTTAGCATGATGTGCGCCGACGAGTTCCGCATTTCCCACATTGAGATGATCAAGGGCATCAACGATGCCGAAACAAAAAAGGCGCTCGGCTTCCGCGACACGCTGGTCGTACCCATCATTGAGAACACAGACTTCGAGTGCAATCTCACCGCATCGATGGCGGCGTGCATGGCCAAGTACCCCCGATCCAACGCAGTGCTCGTTCGCCGTCATGGTATGTACGTCTGGGGAGATACGTGGCAGAAGGCCAAGGGCATGGTGGAGTGCTTGGACTACTTGATGGAGCTCGCGATTCGCATGAAGTCGCTCAACTTACCCTGGGAGCCCGAGGCGTCGAGCATTCCGTAAATCTCGTCATGATGATGATGATGATGCAGGGTAGCGTAAGGTATCCTGCTTGGAATGTGTGTCCTTTGGTTGTGCTGATGAAGACCCACCGCTTTTACATGATCGAGATAATCTGCGTTGTTGCTAACCAACGTATTCATACAAACACGTTTGCTGACGTATGCATCAACGTTAGTGCATCACCTTCCATCACCTCTGTATCTCCTTCTCTCCCCCCTTCTGTTGTTACTGACCAAACCACACACAACACATATGCAACATGTACGTATTCAATGAAGAGATCGTGTGATCAAAAAAAGGATGGACGACATCGATCGTTTCCTCGCCGATCTCGATAGCTTTGCCCCGCCAAGCATCAACGCGGGGATCTCATTAAGCCGCTCGCGAGCCAATGAGAACGTTGGTGGCGCAGGCTCCGCCACACCATCTGAGAATGGTGTTGGTGGATCGGCAAATTCAAGAAAACGAAGTCGCCGTGAGGAACAAGACGCAACACATCACCACGATTCATCATCATGTGTTGTGGTGCCATCAACGTCTTCATCTGTTGTAAGTATGGAAGGGATTCCCTCCACAAATCTTCCCGTTGTACGTCATGGTGGTGGTACTACACCATCGCCATCATCATCATCAACAACAACAACAACAACAACAACAACTTCGATCCCCATTGCCGTTCGCATTGGACCACAACGATCGAAGTTGATGGCCAACACCACAGCCACTACATCATCACTCGTGTGGAGCTGTGCTGCATGCACCTACCTAAATGAGAATGCCATGGCGAGGAAGTGTGCTATGTGTGCATCTCCGCGACCATCAGCATCATCGCAAAGCTCCTCCTCCTCCCCATCTTCATCATCATGGAGTTGTGTTCGTTGTACGTACATCAACGAGGCCAAATCGGTGGTCTGCGGAATGTGTGAAGCGCCCGTGAGCCGCCACTTCGCTTCGCTTGACACAAACGCATCTCTTCCTCCGCCAAAGCTAACTGCACCAACAGCAACATCTCCATCATTATTCGTGGCTGCTCAATCCACTGCACGTGTACGTGGCACAACACCACCTCCCACGAAGAATCAGAAAAGCTCATCTTCATCGAGCAGCTCGAGTAGTGCAAGCAGCGACGAAGAAGACGATGACGACGATGATGATGATGATGATGATGGTAGTGATGATGAGCATGCAAACAGTGCAGATGCAACAGCTCTCGTGAGCTTTCTCAAGGCACTGGATGAGGCAGCGATGGAGGATCTTTCGATGGCCCCAATCCCGCCAACGATGATTAGTGATGCGCTGCAGCCTTTTCAGCGCCAGGGTCTTCAGTGGTTGTTGTCTCGTGAAGGTGGTTCCACCCGCAACACCAAAGTCGAGGAGGTTGATGATGATGATGGTGATGATGGTGATGGTGGTGCCTACTTCATGAAGAAGAGTGCGGAAGAGGTTGGCTCCATACGTGGCGGTATCTTCGCCGACCACATGGGCCTTGGGAAAACACGTACGATCATCGCCTTGTGCGAGAGCACCCGAGGACCTCCGCTGCACCGAGTGACGGGGAGTGAGGTGCGTTCATCTGCAACACTCATCATTTGCCCATCATCGGTGATTGGTCAGTGGGTGCAGGAGATACGTCGATGTGTGGTGCTTACACAAAGTCATGTGGATGATGGACGAAGAGGAGTTGGCAGCTCCAACAACAACAACAGAGCCCCTCGCATCTTGGTTTATCATGGTGCGAACAAGAGGAAGAAGCTCAGCCTCTTTGATGTGGCCCAACGCTACGACTACGTCCTCACGAGCTACCACACCTTGGCCAGTGAGCCTATTCCGGATGAAGGCCCACGTACGTTCGTTGGTGGTGCCAACAACCACACCTCTGCTGCCTTTCCCTTGGCGTCCACCATGTCAGCCCCAACGCCTGGTAAGCTCTTCTTGATTCTCTGGAAGCGTGTGGTGCTTGACGAAGCACACATGATTCGCAATCGCCGTACCAACATTCATCACGCATGTTTGCGGCTGAGTGCGGTGCATCGTTGGGCAGTTACAGGGACGCCAATTCACAATCATCTCAATGACCTCTTCGCACTCCTCAGCTTCCTTCGTGTGCCACACTTTGGCGAGGTGGCGTGGTGGAATCGTGAGGTGGTGGCCTACTTGCATAATGATCTTCATCATCCGCGTCCTGTTCTGGCCTTGAAGCTCCTCAGTCGGGCGCTGATGCTCCGCCGAACACCATCTTCCACGTGTAATGGCGAAGTGATTGTCTCGTTGCCACCGAAAGAGGTGTTGGTGGAGTTAATCGTCTTGTCGGCGGAGGAGCGCACCTTTTACGAACGTGTGCGGGCCCTGGCAGCGGAGAAGATTCAACGCTCCGTTGAGCGGAGTGAGCGCGGCTACGGCCAACAACAACATCTCCTGTACATCACCGCCTTTGAGATGTTGTTGCGTTGTAGGCAGGCGTGCTTGCACCCATTTATTGTGTTGGCCTCCTTGAAGAAGAAGTCGGGGAGCTCCACAACGGCGGTGGATCCTACACAATCATCATCACCAGCATCAACGGCGGCGATGAACGCGGCGGTGGCAGAAGCTGCGCGCCGCGAGGAGATGATGATGGCCAACTTTATTCAACGGTTGCTCCGCAAGATGGACGTTCCCGATGGCCAATTTCGCGAGGAGCTCCTCACCGAGCTTCGCGCCAAACGATTGTGCGAACGCGAATGCATCATCTGCCTCGATCATCTTCACCCGCCAGCCATTCTACCATGCGCACACACCTTCTGCGAGGGATGCGTACGCGACGTCTTCACGATTGGTGGGCAGAAACGTTGCCCGTTGTGCAAACGATCAACCACTCTCACCAAGATGGTGGTGGTCCCGGAGGAGCTCCAAGGTGCCCAACCAACATCATCTTCTCCGGCTAGCGGAGAAGCAGCACCACGCAGTGAAGCGGATGCGTTGATGCAGCTCATCTCATCCACCGCGGCGGAGGAGCTCGCGGATATCCGATGCTGGGCCCAACACATGTGCAGCACCAAGACGGAGAAGCTCCTTCACACGATGCGCTCCATCCCTCGCGACGAAAAGATCGTGATTTTCAGCAGCTTCCTCACCTACCTGCGTTACGTGAAGGTGCGTCTTGAGATGGACGTGGATCATCCCTACGTCTGCGATATCTACTCGGGTGAGCTCAGCCTGACGCAGCGCGAGGCCATTCTGCAGCGATTTGCTGCTCCGCTCTACGACCCCGTCACCGGATTGCCCGATCCTCTCGTCCCGCGTGTGTTGCTCGCCACCATCACAACCTGTGGTGTTGGTGTGAATCTAACCTCGGCAAATCATTGTTTCATGATGGAGCCGACGTGGAACCCTGGCGTGGAGGAGCAGGCGCTCAATCGCCTTCATCGCATTGGCCAAACACGTCCTGTGCGCATCACAAAATTTGTGGCGGCGTCTACGGTGGATGAGCAGGTGGAGATGCTCTGCACTCAGAAGAAGGAACATCAGCGCTACTGCGGCATAGGTGGCGGGCAGCAGAGCGATAGTGGGGCGGGCGGATCATCGTCGAGGCTGCGTACGTCTGACCTGCTTCAGCTCTTTGCCCCGAAGGCCTCTGCACCATCAACAACCAGCACACAACATGAATAGATGCCGTGTCCTCCTCTGTGTGCGTGTGTGTGTGCTTCACGTACATGGATCTGCCATCACAACTTGTGTGTGTATCAGCACCGTTGCCTAAATTGTGTTGTGTTTGTGATGCCAATGACGAATATCTTGTACTACACACCACTCTCCCCATTCCACGAACATGTGCTCCCTTCCTTTTCTTCACGGTGTTGCGTAGCCTCTCATTCATTGAATTAGGCAGACTACCTTCGTCCTCTGCTCACCCAATATCATTTTCTCATACATCTGCACACACACACACACACACACACACAGCACACGCACACACAGCACACACACACACACACACCTCCAACCAACATCACTATGCAGCCTGAACATCGCCACATTCAGCCCATTGACTCCCTCACGCCCTTTCTTGGTGGGAAGTGGTGGATTCGTGCGCGTGTAACTGACAAGAGTGATATCCGAACATGGAACAAACCAACCTCACAAGGCAAGCTCTTCTCCTTCACCTTGATTGATGAGAGCACCGCCATTCGTGCCACCGTCTTCAACGACGCCGTTGATCTCTTCGAGCCTCTTCTTGTGAATGGGCAGGTGTACTTCTTCAGTGGAGGCCAAGTGAAGAATGCCAACAAGCGATTCAGCAACGTGAGCAACGATTATGAGCTCACCTTTGACCGTGGAGCGGAGATTGTTTTGGCACGTGATGCCGCGTCGAGCACCTTGCCAATGCAGCGCTACAACTTCGTCCCGATTAAGCTTCTGGAGCAACGTGAGCTGGGCTCCTTGGTTGATGTACTCTGCGTGGTGCTCCACGTCACTGAGCCAACCTCCATCACACAGAAATCCACGGGCCGTGAGCTCATCAAGCGCAACGTGAAGGTGGGCGATCTCTCCGCCGCGGTGGAGGTGACGCTGTGGAATGAGGCGGCACAAGTCTGGTCTCACGAAGCGGGCACCGTGGTGGCGATGCGCCAGCTCAAGGTTGGCAGCTTTGATGGCGTTAATCTCAGCGCCACCTTCCAAACATCGATTGATGTGAATCCTTCCGACCTCCCCGACGTGAAGAAGCTGAGTAGCTGGTACATCTCCACTGGGGGCAACACCGTTGCCTCCATCTCCGCCCTCGGCAACGGCCCCTCGGCGGGTGCGGGCGGCGAAAACTACCGTGGCCGAAAATATCTCGACGAGATCACCTCCGAGGGCCTCGGACGTGGAATGAAGGCAGATTTTGTGGATGTACGTTGTGTGCCCATTTACATGAAGCAGGACGCACAGTGGTACGATGCCTGCCCCACGTGCAACAAGAAGGTGACTGCGGAAGGTGCTCAAGGCGATCGTTTTCGTTGTGAGAAGTGTGATGCGCAGGTGGTGCCCACACAGCGCTACCTCATTTCAATCCAAGTGACGGACAACATGGCACAGGTGTGGCTGACCTTGTTCAATGAGGCTGGCGAACAGTTTTTTGGTATGCCGGCTGGTGAGCTGAAGAAGTACGCGGAGAATGATCCCATGTATATCACCAAGCTGGCACAAGGTAGGATGAACCGGCCCGTGTTGATGCGATTGAGGGTGAAGGAGGAGCAGAGCACCGGAGGATTTGGCGGGGAGGAGGGCGGTGATCGTCTGCGGCTGACGGTTGTGCGGCTCACAGAGTTTATGCACATGACGGGGGCAACGGAGGACGTACGCCGTCGTATCGCCACCAATCTGCGAGCGGAATGTGATGATCTTCTGCAGTGCATTGAGGCCTACGCATGAGGATATATAGACCACAAACACATTTTCCAAGTGATAAGAATGAAAAGGTGTTGCGTGAGTGAGGTTCCTACCCTCCCCTACTCTTGCACCTATACAGGATGGCATAGATGCTCCATCAAGAACTCTTCCTACTTTCATGTGGAGGCACACCAGCTCTACATTGGGAGGAGAGAGGCGTAGGAGCGGTGCAGAGCACAGAAGTAACGAAGAGAAACAACCAAACATGAATAATATTAATGATGATGATGCTATGATCTGAATACCTTGTGATGTAGTCGTGGACCACCTCAACAAGCACCTTTTTTTCTTCATGTTGTTGTTTGTAGTTGTAGCATCGGTTGAGGCCACCTTTGAAAGGATTTGGACCCTCTCGTCGCGCAAACAATTTTTTCTCTTCAGTTTCTATTCATCATCATTAACTCCTTGCAGAAGAGCACGTCGATGCTGCGATCATCATCTCGACGCACGCAAATCTTCACGGCGAGCCATGCGCTCGTACCGTGGCGGCTCTCCATGCGACGTACCCCATCACTCCAGGCGCACTTGATGCATCGCCACCTTCTTGTTGCCGCAAGCTGCATCAGCACCAGTGTTCGTGGTTATTGTCAGCCTAGTCGGGTGTTGCAAGCTGCAGATACAGAGGGACCCACATCAACCTCGGCAGCATCCTCACCTCCATCATCCGCCAACAACAATAACAACAACGCGTCAGCGCTGGATGTGGCGATGCAAGTGAATCGTCTCAAGCGGCTGCACCAATCCTCCGCGGGTGGTGCCAACAAGGCTGATGTGGAGATGGAGGCGTGGGCGGCGTTGAATGCGCTGACGGAGGAGCAAATCAATAACGCCGACGGAAAAGCGGTGTCGCTGCTGCTGAACTCGTGGGCCTACTTCGCAAAGTTTTGGGCCAAGGGAAAGGATGGCCCCATGAGCTCATAGAACATGACGATGACGATGATGATGATGCAGCTTGTGTGCATCCTAAGATTGGCTGGAGATGAGGTCCTATTCATGCTCACACACACACAGAGAGAGAGAGAGCTGCAGGAATGAAGGAGTCAGTACAGATGAATGAGTGAGGTGGCAGGTGTGCGTCTTTGTGTGCCACGACCTCAGCTCCTTCTTCCACTACCATTCATTCGCCATGCGTACGCAACGCACAAGGATTGGTACAACCCCATCATCATGCTTCACACACATCCAATCTGTTTTTTTTTCTTGTTGCCACCTAGCAAGTTATCCGCACTTCGTCAGACGTGAGCGAAGCGATCAGCTCTTCACCAACGTTGTACCGCGATGTGGAGGATCACGTACACATCACAGAATATTAATTAATTTATTGTTGCAAAACACAGAACATTTTGAGAAGAGGAGGCAAAGAAGATGCGCGCGCACTCTTCCCGGCAGAGATGGATGCCCGTCTTCTTCTTCCGGCAGCCGTGGCAACGTGGAGGATTGCGACGCCTGCCACTGAGCCCTATCATCATCAGCAGCAGCAACACACACCACAACCTAGGCACACACATGCCCATCACATCATCACTTCGGTGTGCATCTCAGACAAAGGTGTTTTCCCATCGACGCCAAAAGAACGGAGGTAACGCGGCTAATGGCGGGCGTTCCCCCACGAAGCGCGGGTTTGCTCCACGATCTTCAACGNCATCAGCATCAGCTGGAGATGTATCAGCAACATCCTCATTGGGAGATGCTCCACTGACTTCTTCTCCATCACCACAGGAGGCTTGCACAAAGAAAAGCCGTTTCCTTCGTCATCGCAACAACATGAATTCAAGCACATCACCTACTCCGCAGGTTATGGATGCAACAACGCCTGCCTCTGCCACAACAACACATCGCTTAGCATCTTCAGGAGGCTCGTCATCCACCACACTCCATCGGCTGCTCCAGACTCACAGCACAATTCACGCCAACTACGCCAAGTTAAATCGCCATGAACGTGTGTTGGAGAGCTTCTGCGTCATGTGCGTCTCCGCGATGCATTCATCGAAGATCCTGGAACAGCTTTCGCAACACGTGAGTACGTCCATGGAAGATGATGTGTCAGTGATGCTGAAGGTGGTGGCACAGAGATCAACAAGAACATCATCATCATTAAGCTCAGTGGAGGACCACAACTACGTTGTGCCACTATCATCTGCGATGCTTCATTGGCTGCAATCAGATCCGCTGCAGCATGTTCCTTCACCACCACCGCCTTCTCATGAGGACCTTCACACGACATTGACGGAGTTGTGGTGGCCAGCGATGCAAACACCAACAACAGCAACGTCACCATGTGGAGATGAAATGGCCAGCCGTTGCAACAGTGCGCTTGTTGCGACGGTGGATGCCTGCTTTGGTTGCTCATCCACCAACCATCTGATCAATCAGAACAAGCTGGATGACGCTGTGGCGCACGTGGAGCGCATGCTGCATCTCGTGGATACGTTGGCCTACTTCAAGTGGGCCAAGGACTATGCGTGTTGTGTTGGAGATGAACGCACCGTGGAGGAGGAGAGCCGAGGTGGCGTCAATACCAACACAACCAAGAATGATGATGATGATGAGCAATCAACGATCTTTCGCGCGCATCTCAGCATGTTGCGCGAATGCATCACCAACGACTCGTCCACAGCATCCAGCGACGAGATACAGCATCTCGCTAAGTTGATGCTCGATCACATACCAAAGATGAACCTCCTCCACACATCCGCAACGTCATCCGCAAGTGAAGATGTGGATGGAGGTACTACTGCCCCCATGATGGAGATGCATGTGCTTGATCTTCTTCTTGGCATTTTGTTCCGCTATATTTTGGTTGTGTGGCCGTTGTTTCGCCGCCCATCAGATAGGGCGGTTGCTGTGCGTCTGGCTGTACTTCCGTGGAGCTGCGCACCATCATCATCACCTCCTCCAGCGATTGCGGAGATTGAGAAGGATGATGTGGATCTGCCACAGCAGCTGGAGCATCTCCTTCGCTGGTACACGTGGCTCGAAAAGATTCATCGTCCTGACGGAGCTGCGGTGTTGGTGGAGGGTCAGCCCTTCATTCACAACATGCGCCTTCTCTGTTGGCCAACGATGATGGAGGGGAACTCACACATTCTTCGTCGGGCGCTAAGCCTCGCCACCACCACCACCACGAACACCAACATCTCTCCGCATCGTCTCTTCAAGGATATGTTGCAAGTGCTGGTGAGCCGTCCTGCCAAGCAACAGCTCGCGCATGAGTTGCTGCACACCTTCTTCGCAACATCATCACCGCAACTCTCGGCATCATCATCATCATCATCATCATCATCATCATCATCATCCGTCTTGTCGTTGGAGGCATCGCGCATTGGTGTGGAGTCGTGGACGTACATCCTTGATGCAGATTTTTATCTCACCAAACGCATGCTGCACAACACAACAACCACAAACACGGTGTGTTGGAAGAACTACGCACTTTCACGTGCAGTGCTGCAACACTGCTGCACCTACTTCACTCCACACGTCTGGCAAAAGCTGAATGTGCGTCAAGCGCGTGTGTTGTGGGATGCTGTTCTTCGGTGCTACGCATCTCCCATGGCAGATTGTGTATTACGTACAACAGAAACATCATCATCATCATCATCATCATCCGCAACGTGCAGTGAGCTCATACATCTACACCGCTCCCTTCATGCGAAGGATGGCGCTGGATTGCGCCAGCTTCTCATTCACTTCACACGAAAGGCGATGCAACAACTTCCAGAGAAGTGGAGGCGGGTGGAGCGAGATGTGCTAGCTGAGGTTGGTGGCGATGATGTGGCAGAGATAGCCTCATCACATGGAGCCAATGTCGCGCTCTTGGACCGTTTTCTTCACTGCGCTGTGTTTGCGGCTGCTCTCGTCGCTCCACTGGATGCGTGTGAAGATGATAATGTGGAGGCAAAAGAGGAGGAGGAGGTTGTGGCACTACGCGAGAGCATCACCGTTGCGTGCCGAACGTTGATGTCGCGGTGGTCTGCCGCAGATCTTGCCTCGGCTGTACATTTGCTTAATCGATGGCCAACCAACAACAAGGCAGATACACAACGTGGCAGTGATGATGATGATGAAGAGATGATGCTCCTGCGTGCGGTGGAGGCACCTCTTCATCGCTCGATGCTGCCTGCATCGCTGCGACAGGCTTTGCAACAGTGGGTGAGCCGCCAAACGATGGCGCGTGAGCTGACCAAGGCTGAGGTTGCTGGCGTGGGTTCGCGTGTGCTTCAAACGTGGGCATCACTGCTGCGAGATTCAGAAGTTGGCCTACGCCCCTTCACACTTCCTCCGTCTG
>JASAON010001501.1:0-41787 GCA_030849065.1 Jaenimonas drosophilae
TTTTCATTTTATCGATTCTGGAGTACCAGAAGACATTTCGAAAACGTGTATTTCATTGGACTTCGGTTTCGAAAATGTCCACCCACCATCCCCATTCAGACAGCTGTCACCGCCAGGCGGATTGACATTGCTGAAGGATTGGCACCTAGTCGCAAGTAACACAGCATGTAATGGCCACTGAAAATTCCCTACAGGTAGCGGAGCATGGAAAGGCGAGAGAGCACGCCGATCTGACACGACGGACTGGATACGTTCATGCGCTTTTCTCTTCTCGCCGTCACTGCACTCTAGGAACGGGATTATTCAGCCTAATTGGCAAAAGCGACATGCCTTGATTCTTGCGAGCTTCCATGAGCGCTCAATGCCCTCTGTTCAGTCAATTTTGAGCCCCATTTGTCGAACTGGCAACCCTTGATTTTCTGCTGAGACAAACGGGAGCGTTCTTTGCGTTGTATGATGCTAGGATACCTGCTTCTTTTGAATATTGTTGTAGTTGCAATTGCGAGCTAGTTAGCGTTCTTCCTTGTTAGGTAGGCTGGGTTTCTGTTTCATTGGGATAATTTGGTGGATACATTTATCTGTGCATGATCCGATGGCCGCAGACCGATGGGATCGTAAGAGGCTTTGGCGTTTTGCCGCAACAAAGTGGAAGGTGATTCTCCTGTTGTGCTGTGTGGCTACAATGTTGTTCGTACTGATTGGTACGACGTTTCCACATGGTTCTTCTCCTCCAAGTGTCGTTATTGGTGTACCAGTGACGCACTGTAGAGGAGCCGACGTTGTAGATCCGCCGTGGACTCCTCTCTACACGGAAAGGTCATTGCCAAAACTTTCGGACCTTGTAGTTCATCGTCAGAATAAGTCAGGGGGCGTGACAAAAGTGATCTTTCTTGCATTAGCCGACGCCATCAACAATGGCGTTTGCCACAATATTGCGTCGGCCTACCTCTCTGGAGTTCCAGTGGGTATCATCGCATACGATGTGGTGGAGTTTCACTATTTTCAAAAGGCTTTCTATGCTCTACGAGCTGCAGAGGATGCTGGCCTTGACGAGAATGACGTAGTTTTCTATATGGACAGCGACATCATGTTCACTGGAATGGATCCGTTTGATTTGATTGACCGTTTCATCAACATGTCCCCCGAGAGTATGGATAAATTGAGCCCTGGTGCGGTGCGCAATGGAACAGCAATGGCCCCTTTTTATGTTTCAACGGAAGAGTTCTGCAGTGGGTGGCACACTTTGGGTCATGGAGATGTGTGCAAGATTATGTGGAGGGCAGTAAAAGGAATGTACAGGGCCTTTGCTGCAAATCATTCAGTTAGTGACGCCACATATGCAGACCGTTTTAATGAAACAAGCTACCCTATACAGTACATAAACAGCGGTGCAGTGTTGACGCGTGTGTGGGCACTGCGAATGATAGACAAGCTCCTACAAACAGCCTGGAAGTCCGACCGTCAGAGTGTTGCTCTCTTGGTTCCTTTCACGCATTCCGCGGTAGGGGAGCAGGCATTTATCCATCTCCTATACTATGACTTGCTCCTTTTTGAGATTAATTCAAGAGTCACTGAAACGGATGAAAAAATAACATCTCAGTTCGGTCTTCCCGGTGGAATGATGGATGTAGACTACTTCCAAGAGATGAGTGTTCTGACTGGGGTGTCACAGCACCTTGTGGAAATAAATGTCCGCACTTGGACCGACAAGCTGAATAAACATGTGCGCAAGCTGGATGATGACACGTGGTTAATGATGGGTCCCAAAACAAAATCCAAAGTGCCCTTCAGCTCCTGCCCGGAGCAACAAGAAGCAGTGAAATTTGCTCGCTCAGCTATCAGTGTTGTTGGGCTTCCGCTGAGAGAACGAAACTTTTCGGTTGGTGGTGTTGAACTCAAGACTCTGCTAGTGCCGCCGATGTACTCGAATGTTTGGCGACCACATGTCGGCCATGTCTATCCTATGCTTCGACATTACTCCGCTGATCACAAAGAGCAGAGAATGGGTACCGACGCACCAGTCATGGCATGGGGCTTACCGATTTTGCTGAACCGTGATGCGCGAAGAAATGCGTACAACCTTCTCCGCTCTGTGAAGATTTTCACCCACACACCATTGGGTGTAAATGATTCGTCTGTTCGGACGCACAATTATGTTGATGTATGCCCTTTTATTTTTGACTCTTGGGGACTGTATGGTATGAGTTAGAGGCACAATGCCTTCAGTTGCAAATTTCACAGTAATTGTCAGAAGTGACATGCCTTTTTTCTTCTGAGCTTCTATGAACGCTCAGTGACCTCTGTTCTGTCAACTTGAGGCCCCATTTTTGGAAATGGCAACCCTTCATTTTCTGCTGAGACGAACTCGCGTTGTTTGAGGCTAGAATCCCTGCTTCTTTTGAATATTGTTGTAGTTGCAATTGCGAGCTAGTTAGCGTTCTTCCCTGTTAGGTAGGCTGGGTTTTTGTTTCATTGGGATAATTTGGTGGATACGTTGATCTGTGCATGAGTCCGATGGCCGGAGACCGATGGAATCGTAAGAGGCTTTGGCGTTTTGCCGCAACAAAGTGGAAGGTGATTGTCCTGTTGTGCTGTGTGGCTACAATGTTGTTCGTACTGATTGGTACGGTGTCTCCATTTTCTGGCGTCTCCAGCGAACAGTGTGAAGGTGCCGCCGTTATGGATGCGCCGTGGACGCCTCTCCACACGGAAAGTCAGTCGCCAAAACTTTCGGACCTTGTGGTGCATCGCCGGAACAAGGCAGGTGAAGTGGTCAAAGTCCTTTTTGTTGTCGCAAGTAGCAAGATTGAATCTTCTGTGTGCCGCAATGTTGCATCGGCATACATGTCGGGGTGTCCAGTTGTCTTGGTGGGGTTTGACACCAAGTTGGACTCACGGAACCGAATGAAGTATGCGCTGAGTGCGGCAAAGGAAGCTGGATTGAGTGGAAAAGATGTGATTGTGCTAATGGATAGTGTTACGATGTTTACTGGAATGGACCCGTTCAAATTCATTGATCGTTTCATTGACAAATCGCCCGCTACTGCTGATGCGTTGAAGGCTGCAGACGTGCGCAACGGTACCGCAATGGCACCGTTCTACGTGGCAGCGCAGGAATGGTGCAGCAGCTCAATGTCTTCCCTGAATAATGGTGATCCATGCAAAAGTATGTGGCGTTCGTTGAAGAAGATGTTTTCTACGTACTACGCGAATGTACTACTAGAGCAGAAGAACTACGCTTACAATGTGAACATTTTTAATGAGTCGAAGTACGCGACACAGTACATCGATAGCGGAGTTACTGTGTCGCGCTTGTGGACGATGGAGGCAGTGAATGAAGAGTTTCATCGTGTTATTCGACAGCATGAAGAAGATGCTCGTGTGAGTGGTGTAGTGGCTGTCATCAATAGCCAAGTAGTTTTACAGCTTCTGTATTTCAACCACTTACTGGATGAGTTACCTTTCCAGACAACTGAGCAGCATGTTGTAGGAGCTAACAGAATGGCGATGGGAACGGTGGATCTTGATTACTTTCAGCATATTTGCTCTTTGAGATGGGGTCATCAAAACCTCGTGGAGCTTCATACCCGTCTGTGGGGAGAGCCGAATAACAATTCTCATGTGGACACCCATGACCGCCTGTCTCTGGGCAAGGACTGGTTTTACAACTGCACTTCACATGCGCAGTTGGCGCAGTTTATTCGTCAATCCGTTGACTCCAAGAAGCTTCCCTCGAAAGAGCTCCACTTCTCTGTGGGAAACAAGCAGTACTCCAGCAGAGTGGTGCCACCAGTGTTCTCCCGTCAATACCAGGCCGACGTCGGCTATGTATATCCATTTTTGCGCCACTATCCCTTTGATGACGCTTCTCGTCAGATGGACAACGATGGAATATTCATGGCCTGGGGTATACCCATTTTGGTTGACGCCGAAGCACGTCGCAATGCTCATACCATGCTACGGTCAGTACGCATTGTTACCCACAGCCCTGAGAAGAGTCCATCAGTTCGCTCGCACGAGTACGCCGAAAACTGCGATTTTCCGTTCAAGTCGTGGGGTCTTCATCCAATTGATGCATGAGTGTTGCCACAGCTGTGATAACTATTAGGGTTGTGTTCTTAGGTCTACGCTGAGCTCCCTCTCGGTAAGCCACTCTGTTCTTGCTCTCAGGTGATCCGATGGAAGTAGAGCACCGTGTTTTCCTTCTTTTGTACGCTGGTTGGGACGGAACGTGACAAGTGAATACAGTGCGATGTTTTTTTTACTCTTTCTTTCAGTGTTTTGGTATCTCCCCATTCACTTTACATCCTAATCTCGTAGACCATGGGTGTTTGTGGCCGGCCTATCAATCAGTTCATGGTGAGTACTGTGGTGGTGGACTGGCCACCACTATAAGAGCAGTAGATGCTGAGAGTGTTGTGAGGGCTAAAGTGTGAGTTTCGCTGTTTTCTCAACTGCATTGACACAGGAACTGTGTATATGTGTGCTAGCTGGTAGTTGTTACATTGACGCTGATAATGGCTATTATTTATATGTCTATGTGCGCCACTAACTTCTTTCTGAAACAGGTTGTGACCGTGATCAACTGCAAACTGTGGTCTCACTTTAAATTTTAGCTAGTACACTTAGTTCACTCAACATTGCTGAGTATAGCGCGAGATCAGAGTGAAGAACTCGCAAATACTGCCACTTTAGTGGGCATTAGCATATGCGGTCGATGAGAAGAAGATTTCGCCGTTCCTATGGCGTTCCCTTGCGCAATTATCTTCGAAAGCGGAAGCACTTTTGGACTATTTGTACCTGCGTGCTTGTATTTCTCATTATTCTGTTGTGGGGATTGAGAAGCGCCAGAAACTCTAGTCCAAAATGCGAGGGTACGCGCGTAATAGATGAACCATGGACGTCGTTACACCAAGCGGGTGCCGCACCGAAGCTGTCAGATCTTGTTGTTCATCGCAAGAATGCAGCTGGTGAAGTGACCAAGGTTTTATTTATGACATTGTCAAACAAGATGAGTTCTGCTGTGTGCCACAACGTGGGGTCGGCGTATCTGTCTGGAGTTCCGATAGCAGTTGCGGCGTACGACATACCGTTTAGCTTTCAACACAAGATTGATTATGCGGAACAAGCTGCAGAAGATGCTGGCCTCCGTGAGAGTGATGTAGTGGTGTACATGGACAGTGATACTTTGTTCACTGGAATGGATCCGTTTGACTTCATTGACCGCTTCATCAACACGTCACCGGATAGTTTGGAGAAGCTGAATGGTGGTGCGGTACGTAATGGCACAGCTATGGCGCCGTACTACACGTCAGCAGAGGAGTTTTGTAGCGCCTGGTCCACCATGGGTGACGGCTTACCGTGCAAAATGGCGTTCCGTTCGTTGAAGAAGTTGATGACAGAGATGCACGCAAAGAACCTGCGTGAGACAAACAATTACTCCTACGATGTGAAACGGTTTGACGAAACTCAATATTCAGCGCAGTACATCAATAGCGGTGTGGTTGTGACGCGCTTGTGGGCATTGCGTATGGTCAATAAGGCAGTGAAAGCGGTCGTTGCGTCTGGGAGAGTAAGCGTCTCTGAGCAGATTCCTCTTAGTGCACCAAAGATTGAAGAGCAGTCGTGTATTCAGCTTCTTTATTACGATTTGTTACTCTTTGAACTCAACTCAGGGACCTTAGTTGGTAAACCAACCGTTGAATCCCATTATGGACTTCGTGGTGGAATGATTGACTTTGACTTTGTGCAGGAAATCAGTGTTCTTCCGTGGAGGGACATCAGCTCTCTAGAGTTGAGCCTTCGTAAATGGGGTACCGCATGGCGCCAGCGGGTGATGACTCAGGAAGAAGATTCACTGGCAGTTTGGGGAGAAATTACCTACGATCGATGCGCGTCACATGAGAGGATGGTCAAATTCTTACATCCGTATCTACGTAGCATGGGTGTACCGTCTAAGCAGCACAATTTTACTGTGGGTACCACTACCTATACTAGCATTCTTACCCCTCCAATCTTTGCCCGACGCTATCAAGAAAGGGTTGGTCACGTCTACCCATTTGTCAGGCACTATCCCGCCGGAAAGCGGGAAGAGCGTATGTTCAAAGAGGGCCCATCCATGGCCTGGGGTGTTCCCATTTTGTTCGATGCTGCAGCACGTCGCAATGCGCATTCGATGCTACGGTCAGTACAGATCGTTACTCACAGCCCTGGAAAGACGCCAACTGTTCGTGCTCACAACTTCACCGACATGTGCCCATTTCTCTTTTCTTCGTGGGGTCTTCACCCACTTGATGCGTGAGCGACCGAAGTTGTGCGACTTCTTCTTCGTGTGGGTGTTCTTCCTTAACCCTGGATTGTCCATGAGTTTCAGTTGCCGCAAACATTTGTAAGATGCAACTGCTGCCTTGCGCTTCCTTGGTCATACTTTTGCAATTAGTTCGGCGCACTTTCTCCAGCTTAGAGTTGGACGAATGAAGCGGGCAGTTCGTGTGCATGTACGAAAGTATCGTGCGACGCGACTTCTGCACTATAAATCACCAGCTGCTATAGTCGTCTTATTGTTTCTGCTGATTTCCACTCTACTACACTTCAAACCCACCATTATAGGTACATCAACCTGCGGAAACTCTCCTCTCTTTATTGATTCACCGTGGGAGGCATCAAATGATGATGAAGCCATACCACCAAGATTGTCGGATCTTGTTGTTCATCGCCGCAATGCAGCCGGAGAGGACGTGAAGGTACTGTTTGTTGCCGTAAGTACTAGAATTGACAACGCGGTTTGTCACAATGTTGCGTCTGCTTACCTTTCTGGCGTCCCCGTAGTCATTGTTGGCTATGATGTTGAATTTGCCTTTCGCTACAAAATGGATTTTGCACTGAGTGCTGCGCGGGAAGCTGGCCTAAGTGAGAAGGATGTAGTGGTGTACATGGACAGTGACTCAATGTTCACTGGAATGGATCCGTTTGACTTCATTGACCGCTTCATCAACTCTTCTCCTTCGAGTCTTGCGGAGCTTGACAGTCATGCAGTGCGCAATGGTACGGTGATGGCCCCATTCTATTTCTCCACGGAAGAGTATTGCAGCGCATGGAATACACTGGGTGTGGGAATGTCGTGCAAGGCCCTGTGGGGTGCGATGAATCGACTGCATACTCAAGTTCATCGACCCAATGTACAGAAGAAGCATCACACTGACTACCGTGTGGACCAGTTCAATGCAACGAGGTACCCTACACCGTACGTTAACAGTGGAGCCGTTGTATCACGGTTTTGGTCATTGGAGCTTGTGAACAACCGCTTCCAGCGAGTGGCTGATGAAACGGTGAGATTGGCCGAATCTCCTGAAACGGTTGACATTGATGATCAGTCTTTTCTGCAGTTGCTGTTGTTTGAGTTGTTGCTGGATGAAATGCGTCAAGCTGGCGTCCCTTCTTCCAGTGATAAGCTTCCTCTTGGTCTAATCAATTTGGATTACCACCAGCACATCAGCACATCGCTGTGGAGGAGTTTGCACCTGGTGGAGTACAACTTACGTAAGTGGAGCCCAGCATTGTCGCAACATGTCCACAGTCCAGCAGAGGACGTGAACGCTGTGGTGTTGGGCGATCCTGACTATGATACGTGTGGTTCTCAGCGGGAGGTGGTGGACTTTGTACGACCTGTTTTGCGAAAGGTGCCGCTGCCGTTGAAGTGGCGGAACTTCACCGTGGGAAGCACTACTTTCAGAAGCGTTGTAACACCGCCATTGTTTTCGCGACGTCATCAGGAAAATGTTGGGTTTGCTTACCCGATACTGCGCCACTTCCCAGCATCCACGAAGGCACAGCGCATGGACAACGCAGCGCCGTTCATGGCATGGGGTGTGCCCATATTGTTTGATGCTGAAGCTCGTAACAACTCCCACTCGATGCTACGGTCAATCAATATTGTCACTCATAGTCCATGGAGGGTTCCGAGTGTTCGTACACACAAATTCCCTGACAAATGTACTTTTATCTTCAGTACGTGGGGTATGCAGCATCTGAAATAGTTATGAAGTTGTTGTTCCCCTCCTTGCTAATCATGAGTGCGAGGTGGGTGTGTTTATTTTAGCTGATTTTGTAATGTTTTTTATTTCACAAAAATGCATTTTTTTCTCTTTTGTGTGAGGTCGTGAAGGATCTTATGGTTCGATTGTGGTGATTGATGATGTGACATGCAATCTCCGTGTTTGTGGTGGCGTTTGTTTTGGCAGAAATTCATTATGGTAAGGTGCGTCTTGTTGTTTACGTTATGCTCCGTGTAAGAGAGTGGTTGAATCATTGCATTGTCCATGATAGTGCTCAACGTTTCGATGTGTTCTTTCGATTCGGTTTGCATTGTGTGGAGAAGTGGAGCTGTGGTAGAACTTTGTGTTTTGTGCTTTAGTGTCGAAAGCAGTACTGATTCTGTTGTGTTAGACCTTCGTAGTTTGTGTGTTATATTTTCGTCATTGAGTGTGAAAGTGCTCTCTGTTTCTATACTACCTCTTAGTTCTTCTGTTAATCTCTAGCACGTTTGGAAGTAACATGTCATTTGGTGTGGTTTCTGGCCCCGAGCAGGTGGACTACAGCGCGAAATGCTGCTGTGTGACGACGGATGATACTTACTTTGAAGCACCGAAGGAGTTCTTCCGTAAGCACCAAAATTTGGCACGCCGAAAAATCCGTTCTACAGAGGCCTTCAAGGTTCCTCTCGATAGCAAAACCTTTGAGCAGCTTCTTCACCTCCTTGAAAAGGCTGGTATGTCAACGGCTGCGGTTGAGGATGAGACGAAGGGAAGCGGTGATGAGCGCCCACAGTGGATGCGGGACCTGGACAAGCGCCAGCAAAAGTTTGTTTGTGGATGCTTGGGCATTTCTTCGTGGGGCGGTAAAGAAATTCTCTTCTATGGAGATGCACTGCCCAAAATTAACCAAGTTGTGTGGGTGAAGGTTGTCCGTGTTGATGAAAACTCTGCTGTGGTTCAGCTTTTGGAGTATGGCAAGTGCGAGGGTATCATCCCATGCACTGAAATTACTAGGCGACGTGTTCGGTCACTGGGAAAGTTTGTGAAGGTTGGACGGTGCGAGGCTGCCCAGGTGATTCGCATTGATGAGGATAAGGGCTACATTGACTTGTCAAAGAAGTTGGTGACGGCGAACGAGACAAAGGCCTGCGCTGCTCATTATCGACTGGGCAATGAAGTCCGTTCCATCATTTGCCACGTTGCTGAGGAGTGTGATATGAACCCTGAGGAAGCCATGCAACAGATTGCCTACCCGTTGTACCGACGTGAGAGCACCAAGCACGCTTGGAGTTGGCTGTATGAGCTCAATCAAAGCCAGAACTTTGATGGCATTCTTGGACCTCTTGGACTTCCTGAACAGGTTATTGAGTCTCTGCGTCAGGCACTCAAGAATGCAATGCGCCTCAAAGTTCTCACCCTTAGTGCCGAGCTGGACATCACCTGCTTTACGTGCGATGGCGTTGAGGCGATCCGACATGTTCTCATCCAAGGACGGGATTATGGTGCAGACAAGGAGAACAACATTCCACTATCTGTGACTATTATTGGCCCCCCAAAGTATGGTCTTCGTGCGCGAACGGAGAGGAAGGAGGAAGGCCTGCAAAGTATGCAGGAGGCCATTGATCTTATGCAGGTGGAGATCGCCAAACGTGGCGGCCAGCTGAAGGTTCTCTCGCCGCCGCAGGCACTGGGCGACAAGTCTGAAAACATCGATGATCCGGCACAGGAAGATGGTGACGGTGAGGATGACGATGACGAGGAGACGGAATCCAATAACTAAGCCCAACGGTTCAAGAAAGATTTTTTACATGCACTCGAGCTGCCCGTGCGCGATAATTACGTAACATGCCATATTAGGGGTTCTAAAAGGCCATTGATCTTTCTTGGTTGGTGTGGGGTACGTGGATGACTAATCCAGGTACCTTCCTCACTGGTGCTCTTGCATTGCACTAGGGTGAACAGACCCAAGAGCATGAGTCTGCTGCATTGATTACTCTCCTCTCTTTCTCTTATGCCCGTTAATAGAAGTATGAATATAGTGCAGAAGGGTGCATCTTTGCCATATGTTCCAGGTGGAAGCACCAAGGGAACGCATTGTTGCACACAATTGGGAAACCACCATGATTTCTCATAATGATAGCTTGATTAGTCATTCAGCTTTGGCCGCAAAATCGTGCAATGACACCTGCAGTGAGAATCCTCCTTACAAATCCGTAGATACATTAGAATGCCGAGTACGTCCCGGCCTTCTAACTTCAGACTGGGATTCCGCGAAGGAGTCACTTGTGGTGCACTCAACCAAGTTTGTGTTCGCGCGCATTTGCCGACTACGAATGAAACGTAATGCTCAAGTTTGGCTTTGCTGGCTGTTTGAGCCAAAGGAGGATCTTGTTGTCGTCCGGTGCCGCATTCACTCTGACGTGGAGAAGCACTGCGATCCACTCACCAGCTGGGTCCTGCCCCAAGAGTGCCCTTCGCTGATGAAGTGTCTTGGCGGAGTGTGCTCAAAGGAAGGTGTCGATTTTGATTCTCCACCGCGTAATGACAGCCTATCCGGCTCTGACAATGGAATTTCCAACAGTGTTTTTTCTGCCCGCTCAGAAACTCAGCCAATTGGGGCTGCTGAGGAGGGTTTAGGCAGAAGAACTGCCGTTTTCATTGATACGACCTTTTTTCAGTGGTATCCTGGGGTGAAGCTGAGTGCACTCTTAAAAAACCAGAACAACAACATTCCTTTATCCATGTACCCTCACTGTGCGGGAGTTCGACCATTTACTGAAGATGTCTCCGTCCACATTCTCCGTGCCATTGGCGATGCCATTCATGGCCTTCATGAACGGGGTATTCCTCATGGTGGCATAGAACCAAACGCCATCTTTGTTACCCCCAGTCTGCGTATTTTTGTGAAGAAGCAATGTGATGCGCCGCATCAACTTCCTCTCCCTGACAGTTTGCGGTGGCGGCCACCGGAGTTTTCATTGTTGTTGGATGACGACGTACCTCTGTCTGTAGAGGAACAGATGAAAGGTGATGTTTGGTCCTTCGGCTGCCTTGCGCTGTTGCTGGTCTCTGGTCAGCGGCCCTTTGCGTCGGAGGACGACGTACGTGGTATCGCCTCCAGGCTTTCGTCGCTTCTTGAAGTCGGAAGTAGCAATCCATTGGGCGGGGTGGATGAGACAACTGCCGTGCGGATGCTGGGCATCGACCTTGACGTGCCTGTATGTAGCGCCAACCTTATGAAGCTCATTCAGAGGTGCTTGCATCCCAATCCACGGCTGCGTCCATCGATGACAGAACTACTGACATCTAGTGCGTTCCGGCGTGCGTCTTTGAGCTCTGCTAGTATTCCCTCTGTCATTAGTTGCCTCACCGAAGGCTCGAACCCGTTGACGGCTGGACCCAACACCACACGAAAAGGAAAAGAGACCAACTCAAACAGTTTCACTGCGGAAGATGTGCGTGTTCTTTGCATGAATGCGTGGCTGGTCGAAACGGTCCGCATGTTCAAGAAGAACTTTTTGTGCGAAGGCCAAAGCCAGCGGGACTGGCCTGCAGGTGGAGAAGTTGGCCTGTCCTCGATGTCGTCCAAAGATATGCGGCGACGTAACTGCCAAAGCTTCGTGGCGGACTTGTCGTCCAATCTTCGATCTGAAATATTTGGCTGCAGCGAACAAGTTATATCCTATGTAGATCGTTGTTTTTCTGCCAACCAGGACGAAACCCTCGTGTCGGCAACCATGGAGACAATTCGTAATTTGGTGGGTTTTACCCGAGATGCCGGATCTCGGTCCTCCCATGTTCATGGAAAGCATCTTAGTTCATCCTCCGAGGACATGTCCAGCAGAGGAAAGGCATGGCTTAACAATTTTTGGCAGGCATTTCCTTTTACGAGCACCAAGCGGCTTGTGAAGAGTGATTCAAAGAGGCACTTGTCCACTATTTTGACATCTGAGATATCACAGGTCCCAGACGATGACTATACACTGACCATGACGCAGAGTGTAGCCATGAATGCCGACGTCAGCGAGGATGATGAACATGTGTGTGAGACTTGCCTCCAAACAGACGGACGGGCACATGGCCTGACTCGCGTTCGAGGAACCGCATTTTCGCGCGTAGAAGAGGAAGCTGGGGTCACCCACTTCTCCAAATCCGTCAGCGATCAGATTGTTGGGCTTAGTTTGAAGAAGATCCTCATTGTGATGTCCGTGGTTGGATTTTCGGTTGTTGTTGTGGTGATGTGCGCAATCGTAATCGTGAAACATGCGTAATCTGGTCCACGCGATTTGTGCTATACATTTTTTTTTCTTTTGTCCTTTCGATGTGTTGTGCTTCACAGCTACCCCCACCCCATCGTGCTTCAGAACCTCGTGGCGGACACAGGCCCCCGCTCTGACGTGTTCCTCGATGTCTTGTAGCCCTGTACTGGACCTCCCTGTGATGGAATAATGCCACCATTCAACTACTACTCAAGTTTTTCTCACCCTTCTCTTTTTATTTGTTCTATTTGACAACAACACTCAACGTTGTTATCGTCGTTAGAATCCCACTAAGCGCAACGAGTCGCTATAGATCCTTAGGTGACGGTGAATAAAGCATCATCTTCTAATGTCTGCTGAAGACGAGCAGAAGCAACTCCAAGAGGTGAACTTGGAGGAGGTGAATGAGGCCACTGGCTTCAAGCGTGCCGAGGAGTTCGTCTGGAATGCGTTTGAGGCAGGATTCCTGAATGGAGGTGAAGATGCCGATCCCGATGTGGATACCTGGGCGGATGGATTCTGCGAGCAGGCGGAGCAGGACGGCACCAATTTTGACCGAAATTTTGTAAAGTCCGTCTGCGTTCTCGGCATCTACGCTGGCCCACGCGATGAGTTCCAACAGCGATCTGGAAGTGGAAAAGCCGTTTACCCGAATGGCGATCGGTATGAGGGTGAGTTCTTTGAGGGAAAGAAGCACGGAAGTGGCCGCTACACCTTCGCTAGTAAAGGAAAGAGTGAGGCAGACAAGCTAGTGGAGGCCGAGGTGAAGAAGGAGTACAAGGGCTCTATTCAAAGCCTGGATGCTGAGACACTTGGTGTCATTGCCGCCAAGTTTCAAATCAGCCACCAAATTGTTGCTTGCATTGCTGAATATGGATTCTATCCGTGCTACCACGGTGACTACGTCCGTGGAAAGCGCACCGGCGTGGGCATCATGAAGAACAAGGACGCCACCATGTACAAGGGCGATTTCCTTGAGAACAAGCGCGACGGGCAGGGGGTGTTCTACTACATCAACGGTGACATCTACTCGGGTAACTGGAAGGCCGGCTTGAAGCATGGATATGGCACCTATCACTTCGTTGGAGGTGGTGAGTACCGTGGTGAGTGGGCCAATGGAGTGTTTCTGCAGGGCCAGTGGATCCTACCCGATGGAACCTACTACGAGGGCAAGTTTGACAAGAAGAATAGACCACTTGACAGCGCCGCGTCGATGCACTACCCAAGCCTTCAGATGGCCCAAAACGGCGTCTTTAAGCGCGGTGTGTGGGCACCCACTAGTGAGCTTCAGGTTTGCGGTGAGCGTCCAGTAGATGGCATGGCATGGGCGGATATTTAAGCTCATGGTTGCTTCACACATGTGCCGCCAGCGCAGCAGACGTGAAGTTTTAGAGCCGTTGTGGTGGCCTCGTTCCTTTGTGAAATATAGAGAGCATGAATTTTCAACCTAACGTCCACTCAGTTGGGTTGCGGACGTTGATGTATTCGAGGAGTTTCATGTATCTCAAGTGGCAATTTTTGTCACGAAAGAAACCTGGTATGCGTGTGTAGGTAAGGGAGGAAGGTCGGGCGTAATATGTTGGCCTACTCCACTCCTTACATGGCATATTTCTCTTTTGTTTTCTGATTGCATGAACAACTTCCTTCACACTCTTCTCTCTACTTCACAACACTCGAACCAACACCGCTTCTGTAGTCTCTTCTCTTCGTCCGCCTAGAGGCCCCGATCTACACACGATGGTTTACACCCGCTGGAAATGCGACCGCCTTCCGGTCTTTCAGATGAAGCTCTTCACCCAGGAGTTCCCCATTCAGGCCGCCGTTGGCATCCTGAGCATGTTCTTCATGTGGAAGCATGCCAGCTACTGCTCCGAAGAGACCGAGCGTAAGAACGGATGGTGGGCGGGCTACCCATACTGGCGTGACCCCATTGCGCGCCGCAATGAAACCAAGTACAAGCAGCTCATCCAGAGCAACCAGGTGGATGTCACCGATCCCAAGTGGACGGGCTGCTCCCGCGAACAGCTCGAGCGCCTTCGGTCAATTGTGTAAGTGGGATGTCCAAATTTTGTAGGAAACTAGTGAAACTGAGTAAATGAGGACCGACGTGTGGATGCTTGTTGCAAAGTATCTGGTACTGGCAACAACACACCTTGCCCCCCCTCTCTCTCTCTCTCCCAGAACAGGTACTCGAACGCGAGAGGGGTACGTCAAGGGGACCACTACGTCAAGGGTGCCATTTCGATGAGAAGATATGAAGTTAAGCATTTTGAAGCTGAGCCCACGCTAGGAGCTCAGCATGTGTGTGTGTCTTGCATGACAATTCAAGCTGAGGAATCTGCTACTTTGGTGCCATTGCTTTCTCTTCATTTTTTAAATTCTATATTTTCATGTGTGTGCGCGTTTGGTCAGGTCACTGAGAATTCTCTGGAGTGAAGCAACACTCCCTGGTCCATAAAGTTTGAGGCAATGACTCGTATCCGTCCGATATGGCTCCTATTGGCACTGTTTCTCGTGCTGAGCCATTCACAGGCTTCGGCATCGCGACTGAAGACACCCGTTGAGATCAGCCCGACGCGCAGAGGTACTACACGTGTTTCGCTCTACGTCCGGGCGAGGCCAATCAGCATTCCTCTTCAGAAACCCTTCGAAGGCCTCACCTTCTCCTACACCGGCCGTTTCTACCAGATGGGTAGTACGGATGAGCACCCACCGATGCTCCCCGGGCCGATCATCCACGTTGTCCCAGGGGGAAAAGTCAGGCTGCAGCTCTTCAACTGTCTTGGTGCGGAGGATGTAACCAGCGGCGAGTCCATGTTTTCATTTCACGATCCAAACACCACCAATATTCACTTTCATGGGTCGCACAGTGACCCTGAGGTGGATAACCCATTCGTCACTGCCGCTCCTGGTGGGAACCTCTCCTACAAGCTCTCCATTCCACGTGGGCATGAGCCAGGCATGCACTGGTATCATGCCCATTCTCACGGGTCGGTGTATTACCAAGTTATGTCAGGGCTGTTTGGTGCCTTCGTGGTGGACGACGGTAAAACTCTGAAGTCCCCCAAACACCCCTTTACCGATGTGCCCTCTCATGTGTTGTTGATGCATCTGTATCGTCTCGGGCCTGGAGGGTGTGACGGCATGACCATGAATCAGGCGAACGGGCATCTTCCATTTCAGCCACGTATTCATGATGAGTCAGGCACGGAGCACCCTCTGCCGTCGAACCTTCTTTTGGTTAACGGCCAGCACACTCCAACGGTTCCAATTCGGCAGTACCATGACACGGTGCTGCGGATTGGTTTCGCGGCGGGCTCATGCCATGCCAACCTTACCTTGCCGAGCACATGCTCCTTCCACGTATTCGCGATTGATGGCGTTCAGCTCAGGCATACCGTGCCTAGGAGCTGGCTATACTTCACCACAGCCACTCGCATGGAGCTGGTAGTGGTGTGCCAGGAGGACGGAAAATTCCCTGTCATTTGGAATCATCCCGACTCCACGAACTCTGTGGCCTTCTTTCTTGGTGTGAAGGCGGCACAGGAGCCAACAAGCTCTCTCACCTTCCCTGCAGCTCTTCCACGGTACAAGCCAGACTACTTGCTGATGTCCGCGGCAAATTATGTGCACTGGGAGATTTCCATGTCCCAGCGGGATCTTCCCTCGCCAAAACCGTACTACATTCTTGGTCAAGGTCCTGATTGCTCCTTGTTGCAGAACTCATCTACATGCCTATATGATCACTTCCAGGGAGAGTTGGGCACAAATCCGGAAAAGTATGATGGCTTCGTCATTCCCTTGAACAGCGTCGTCATCGCTCGGGTCTATGGAGATCCAACAGATCCGATTCCCCATCCACTACACTTCCATGTTAACCACTTCCAAGTTCTGTCCTTCACCCCGCGACCGGGAGGCCAACACGCCAACCACACCTTGGAGATGTACGGAGTACATCGACATGAATTCCGCGATACCGTGCCTATTTTGGACGGCGTGACCACCATTCGTTGGCGTGCCGCCACCTTCAGTGGAGAGGTTGTGTATCATTGCCACGCTCTTCATCACGAGGATCGAGGAATGATGCGGTCCTATTTGGTACTTCCTCACCCTAACCGTGGAGATGAGAGGGACAACGTCCCGTCGCCAACTGCGCCACCTAAGCCCCCAGCCTTTCCTTTGTTTTGGGTGTTCTTCACACTGGTGTTGGCGGGCATTGTGTGGTTGGCTCTTCGTCTATGCAGAAAGCTACAATCTTTGCGAACATCCTCGGCCACCACCTATCCAAATGAGGGGACATCCTTGCTACCCCAATAGGTGGATCTCCAACCTCCCGCACCAACCACACACAACACAAAACACCATTCCTCACCTTGCTATCGTTTGTTTCCTGCAAGTGGCAAATCCTGCGACGCTATAACTCAATGTGCTGCTTGAGATATCTTCATGTTGTTCGGTCATTCATACTTCCCTGTTTTTCTTCATCTCTTCTCGTTGGGGGGGGGGGCACTGTGGGTAGGTGGCTTAAGAGTCCCCATGTTCCGCGGTATCCTTGACTCCAAGACCCCCGCACTCAGCAAACATGCACGCCGATTGGCACTCACTCAACGGCAGTCCTCTTCTGCACTTCACAAGAGAGGAGGGGCCCATTTTGCTGGCTTGAGCGCAGACGATGATCGAGCACCCAACCGACGAGTTTCACGGCGCAACACGCCACGAGCTCGCAAGATGCACACGCTCGACTGCCCTTCTTCTTCTTCTTCACTAGGACGGTCATCCACTGTCCGTGACTTCCGACGTGAAAGGCAGTCGTCGTCCACCTCCTATGATTCTGTACTTGACTCCGCAAGTGGCTCGAGCATGGTTCAGGAGCTCTTTAACGAGCTCGTTCACCGAGCGCTACTCACCTATGGCCCCCCACTTCCCCCCGAGGTGGTCGCGGAGAATGACATCATCACCTCCTCCACACGAGGGTACACCGCCCGTGAAGCACATCGAATGCCAATTGGTCCAGATGGAAAGTCTTTTGTTTTCAACGACGAGGTGAGCTTGAAGACGTACGAGCTTCTTGAGATCATTCGTCGTGAGAAGGCAGATTGGAGCGTTCACACCGACGGTGATGGACTTCCCCTCTCTTTGCTCATTCGAAACTGCAACTACCTGCGTGCCTTTGGTGGAAAGGTGTGCTACATGAGGTACTTACGACGAGAGGAGATGCTCGATGGCACCAACCGGATTGTTGTTGCCCTTTCACAGTACAAGATGCGTGAAGCAGCTTCGCAAGATGGCATTCGCCAAGGACCACAACCCTGGCTGCATCGCTACAGCATGTAGCTTCTGTGGAGCCTCACTGGTGGATTAGCCTCTGAGTTCTGCGGCACGCTTCCGTATTCACCTCCTCCCCCCCACAGTTTGCCCCTCTGTGCTTCGAGTATGCCCCTTTGATACAACCCAACGATGCATCAACTTGTGTTCTTCTCCATGTTTCATGTATTCACGATCACACAATTGTGGTATCATTAGCCACCATCTCTTCACGGATATGTTTTCATCGAAGGCACCGGCGTCGAACGGGCGCCATGCCAATCCAAAGACGGAAGAGCTCCCGCAAACCACATTGGGGCGCTACTGGGATAGTCTGCGCCATCAAGCGCGTACAGCCTTCAGTGATGAACCCCCAGAGGAGGAAGGACTCCTTGCCCCCCCACCGGATCAGGGCTATCTCGAAGGTATCGGAGAGGTCTTTCAGCTATCGTACAAGGAAAAGCTGCTGGGATTTCTGCTTAGTCTTGGGATGGGCATCGGATGCATCGCTCTCGCCATCTCCTTCGCCCCAATGGTGGCGCTGTTTCCCAAGAAGTTCGCCTTCTTCATCACGATGGGGAATGCCCTCTGCGCTGGATCCACCATCTTCTTGGTGGGCATAAGCTACCAAATCAAGTTCATGTTCGTTGCCAATCGCTTTGAGGCAGCCTGCATATACATCTTCACCTTGCTAGGGACACTCATCAGCGCTGTGTGGCTGAAATCATCTGTTCTTTGCATCGCCTTCGCCATTGCCCAAATTGCTGCCATTTTGTGGTATTGCCTCAGCTTCATTCCCTTTGCTCGCCAGACAATTGGCTGGGCTTTTGGATACCTCACAGTTCTGCTCCGACCTGTGCTGAGTCTTGTGGGAACGCTCCTGGGGCAGTGCGCCTCCCTCGTGTTGGGCTAGGCTAGCCAACCTCAAAAACTACTCATTGCCTCCTCGGCCTCTTCACGTGGGCCAGGAACGCGCACTTCATGTGTGCGACACGTACTGAGAGATGCGAGAGTGTTGGTGCTCATGTGCGTCATCTGCACCATACTTTATCACCCACTTCTTCATGGCCGCCCTTCTCATAAACTTTGCGCATCACCACACATCCCAGCCACTCTCCCACACAAGGTGGCACAACGCTTGACGCGTAGCTTCTTCTTCTAGCCCTACTCTGTGAAGATCATGCGAAGGAACTTGCTTCGTCGTCTTGTATCGATCCCGTCCTACCCCATCTCCGAACGTGGCGAAGCGGGTACGAAGTCGTGGCGCCTGTTTCTGCACCCCAGTGGTGCATCTGCCTACTCACCGGAGGCAGCCCCGCTCCTCTCCCCGTGGCATGACCTCCCCACCACGGCTGCCGATGCCGATCCACGTCTTGTGCTCTTCGTGAATGAGATACCTCGCGACACCAACGCCAAGATGGAGCTCCGAACCAAAGAGGCACATAACCCCATTGGCCAGGACGTGCATTCCAAAGAGCCGAATCAGCCACTGCGCTTTTTTCGGTACGGCGATATGCCGTTCAACTATGGATTCCTCCCACGAACGTGGGAGAGCCCTCATGTGAAGGATGCCCGGACGGGATGCTACGGGGATGGCGATCCCATTGACGTGGTGGAGCTAGGAAGCCCTGCGAAGATGGGTGAGGTACGCGTGGTGCGCGTGCTGGGCCTGCTCGCCCTGATTGATCAAGGCGAGACGGACTGGAAGCTCATTGCAGAGAGCGTGCACCCACAGCGACTGAATGAAGGATTCGGCTCCATGGATAAGGTCCCTCATGAGATCCAGCGAAATATCGTGGATTGGTTCGTCAATTATAAGACAGCTGATGGAAAACCTCAAAATGAATTGGGCCTGGATGGACGCATCGTGGGGAGTGATGTGGCACTGGAGATACTTGAGGAGTGCCGCACCCAATATGATGATCTCATGGCTGGCAAGTACCCCAACAATGGTCTGTGGCTTGGCTCGCACTGATGCATCAGACCCCACTCCGTTTTCACCACGTTTTTTTTTACAACCAACGCGTTGGTCCCTGTCTATCATGTAGGGAAGATGATGCGCTCTTCTTATCCTGCGTGCTCTTTGTTGCCTACTCCCTACGGAAGCTGGTATGTGGGTGATGGATTGTTCTTGGATGGCTCATTCGCACCTCGTGATGGGTGAAGATGGCCAGCACATACAAACACATACAAACACATTTTGTATAATGATGCAACGCATCCAATGCCTCACGTGATGATACGATGCACCTCTCAACGTACGTACTCCAGACACATGTTGCCTCTTCTACTTTATTTTCTTTGTGTTTCTTAGCTCCACTGATTTTCGTTCTACGGCACCGACCTCGCTTTCTCTCAGCAAGTGAGGGATTCATTGCATAGCTCGAGAGCGTTGTGGCACTTTTCAGGATGGGCAAAGGTCCGAAGGGTCTTCCCGGTAAGGTGGATACGACGGAGGCAGATAAGAGCACGCCCAAGTCCATCATCGTCTATCGTGGAGAGGTGGGACCTCACGTGCGTTCCCTCATGCATGAATGGCGAAACGTCTTTCTTCCGTGGAGTAGCAAAAAGCTGCATGGTAGCAACAAGTCCCTGAAGGACTTCTTGTCTGTGGCATCCGCGCTGAGCGTATCCCACTTGCAGCTCTTCACGGCACCCTCACAGGGTACCTCGCTGCGCATCATGCGCTTCTTCAACGGACCCACGCTCTCCTTCCGCGTGGTGAGCTTCACTTTGCACCACGACATCATCGCCGCCCAACGTCGCCCTGTTTCCCTAGACAAGGCCGTGTGGGAGGTGGCGCCGGTTGTGGTGCTGAATAACTTCAGCCACCCGGACGCCATACGCCGTCCAGAAGTGCCGCTCCTCGAGGCAACCTTCCGCGCACTCTTCCCCTCCATCAACGTTCAGCTCATTCAAAACTCGGAGATTCAGCGCATTTGCCTCTTTCACTACGACCACGTGGAGCATCTTGTGGAGGTGCGGCACTACTACGTCAGTGCGCGCACCACAGGAATTGGCAGGACGGTGAAGAAGCTGCTGGAGAATCGCTGCCCAACACGGCTCGGAACCTTAGAGAACATCGATTCCCTTCTGGATCGTGAAGATGCCTGGTCTGATACCGATGGAGAGGGCGAGGAGGTGCCACTTGCACAACCGTTCCGGCAGCATCGCGAGCAGTGCCGTGTGAAGCTTCAGGAGATTGGCCCCCGCATGACGCTGCAGCTCATCAAGGTGGAGAACGGTTTTGCCGCTGGTGAGGTCATTTTTCACGGCTTGGAGAAAAAATCCGCGCGAGAGGTGCAAGTGAATGCCTCCAAGGTGCGCGCACGCAAGGCGGAGAAGGCCGCTCGCAAGGCAACTCAGGAGCAAAACGTCGATCGCAAGCGCCAACACCGCGAGGAGAAACTCGCGCGCAAGCGTGAGCGCAAGGAGTTGGCGGAGAAACAGCAGCTGGAGAACCCATTTGAAGTGGATGGAGCCGCGGAGGAGTAGTTGTTTGGGGTGGGGGAGTGTCTTGGCAACTTCACTGCTTCACGCACATGCTCTCGTTGCAATTGCCGCGCATTGATGATGATTATGGCACCAAATGTGGCATCTGAAGTGGGCAAGGGCAGGAGTGCAACGTGCCAATACATAATTTAATGCCACGGTTAATTCTTGACGAAGATTGGTGCTGGATCCTGTGTATGCGAGTGTGCCCGTGCTGCTGCATCATGAACTCTTGTGCTGAGACATCATCTCTCTTCTTCTTCTTCTTCTTCTTCTTTTTTAAATACACTTTTTGTACTTCTTTTCTTCATTCCTCGGAAGCACTACCGTCAGTATGCTACTGCTGTACGATGTGCTGCGCCTACTCCCGTGGCTGTGGGAGGCGGTTCTTCTCCCCTATGTGGTGAATGCCTTGGCCAGCCTCGTCAGTGATGGCTTAGAGTCGGTGTATCAGCTGCGCACCATTGCCCATGTGGTGGGCTGCATGCTCCTCCGACGAAGCCATCGCCCCTATCCTCCTCGTCGCAGCAAGCTGGCTGATCTCAAGCGCCGCTCTCACCAGCTTCGACGCGACGAGGCTCATCGCGCCATGACGGGCACCCACTACACCGGCGAAGGCTCCGACTGCAGCAACTTCTCATCGGATAGCGATCAGGAGGGCTTCCCACCACTCACACGATTTTCACTAAGCGGCACCTCCGTCGCATGGGCTGGATTCCCGCCAGGGACCTGCCGCTTCATTCAGCGGCGCGTATTAACGGGGCGCAAGGGTGAGAGCGCCAATTGGATGCGTGCGGCACCGGCCCGACATCTCGTGCCCTTCTCCGCCTCTCTCAGCTACAGCAAGAGCCTTCACTGTCTTGTGAGTGCCGTGGTGGGGCCGCTCATTCAGCCCACGGCCTCTCTGGTGCCTAAGCGCCAAGCGGATCCGCAGTGGCCGCCCCACTACGGCCCTAAATCTCGATCGGTGCGTGTGCAGGCGATGGACCGCGCGCTGCGGCAGAGCGAGAGTAGTCAGGCGGTGGAGATGGATAGCGGCAGAGACAGCGCCACGGAGTCGCTGGGAACCTCCAGCTCTCACGTGCTACGTCGTGGCCGTCGAGCGGCACATACGCCCTACAGCAAGGCCTCCTCCGTGGTGTACCATCGCGTGCGGGCCTGCCAGCTCGAGATGCGGCCCGGGTCGCTGCACCCGTCGCAGCAAATCGCCTCCATCACGGGCCACCACGTTCTTTCGTACCTCGCTACTCGCCAAAAAGTGTTGGTGATAGACCTCGACGAGACCCTCTGCCATGTCTCGACGACCACCGCCAACATGGTCGGCCCACCAACTTTCTCCGAGGTGGTGCCCACCGCCTCTGGGGCGGAGCTCTTCCACGTATGGGTACGGCCACACGCGCAGCTCTTCCTTCGCACCGCCGCGAAGCTCTGTAGCATGGTCCTCTTCACCTCCGCCACGAAGCCCTACGCCGACACCATTCTGGCCCGAATAGATCCCGAGGAGCACCTCAAGGAGCGCTTCTACCGGCAAGACTGCCGCGTTATGTCGCGTGGGGCCATTTTGAAGGTGCTGAAGGCCAACGCCGGCGGCAGAGGCGATGAGGCACGCCGAAGTGTAGATGGGAGTAGGTCTCGCGCATCGCCCGCGGCCACGACGGCGGGCTCAGATGGGAGCGAGAGCGGCTGGAGCGAGGTCTCGGCGGAGCTCTCAGATGGGCAGCGAGGTGGGGCGGAGGAGGTCGCGGGAAAGCCCATCTTCAATGAGGGTACGCGGGTGTTGGTGAAGGACCTGCGCACCATTAAGGTGCCATCGGAGATGATCATCATGGTGGATAACTCGGAGGAGTGCGCGCTGCTGAACCGCGACAACGCCCTCATCATCCCACCCTACATTCCCTCGCTGGAGCACCAACACCGTCTTGCCGTGGAGCGCGGGGAGGCCGATGCGATGGAGGTGGAGGATGATCAGGTGCTGCTCTCGCTTATCCCGTTGCTGGAATCGTTGCTCGTTGTGCCCGACGTGCGGTCCATCCTCCGATTGGGCAGGTCGTGGTAAAGGTCCTTCCTTCCTGAGATGGATCATGCTTCATTATGTTTCATTGGTTGTGGTTTGTTTCTCCAGCAACAACAACAACAACAACACTGATTTCTCACAACTCTTTTCTTCTCTTCCCCCCTGTTGTTGTAGTAACTTCATCCCACGTGTTGTGTGGGCCGACGACGACGTCTTAGTTTTCCTACGAAGTACATATCCCTCGGTGAGGGTGCTGCACGGATGGAGCGGCTCGTTGGTCGCGTCCTTGCGGTGTGCCAGTCGGTGCCGCCCCTGCTTATTCCAGCAGGAAGCATGCGCCATGGATCCTTCCAGCGCGCGGGCACATGCTGCATGTTGCAAAGTCGCACCAACACCGCCACACAACATCTTCGATGTGGTGGTGGCTTTCGATGTAGCGCGGTGCTGTTCGCCCCAAAGCGCCAACGTGGACGACCTGCAGCGCAGCCAAGGACCATCAGCAGCAACAACACTAAAAAGAAGAAGAAGCAGTGCGATGATCATGATGATGTGGCCCAAGTGCAGAAGCCACGAAAGAGCTCTCGTCGAGCCACCCCCGTTGCCGTTGCCGTTGCGGTACCTCCCATGACCACTCTTACCATTGAGCTCGCGGATCTTCTTCGTGAGTGGCGCAGCGCCACGGCCAACATGCACGGCCCCTCGGGTGAAGTGGCTGAGCCTCCCACCTCATCCATGAGTGCCGGTGGCGCAGCTACGTCCAGCACACCCGATCGATGGATTCCTTTATTGATTCATCATCTTCGCCACAAACGCCACGCATACCCGTGCTTAAGCTTGCTGCTACTTACGTCGGCGGATGAGGAGGCGGCTGGTGGCCTAAACACCTCTACACCTCGCATAGAGAGCTGGGGCCTTGTGCTACAACGTGAAGAATTCTTCGCATCATCTCCAGATGCGATGGGTGATGATCTTGATGCACTACAATCCATGCTGCAATCCGGCCGGCACCTCTCGCGTCAGTCGGCGAAGATGAGTGCGCTTCATTCCCAGTGGGTAGCTCAGCTCGTTGCGCTGCTTTTAGATTTGTTAGAATCGTTGAAGCTTTCACAACGCAACATGCTGGAGGAGCCGCTCTTGTGTGCCTTGGTGGAGCTTGGACGTTGTGCCATGCACGGCAGCTCAGGCGATCGTGCCGCACTGCGCCAGGCACCGCAACGTGTGGGGGAGATGGCGGAGGAGGTGCCAACAACTTGTGCGCCGTTGTGGTGGGTGCCGGTGGCGGAGGAGGCGGTGCGGCGCATCTCCTCCTCACTCCATCTTCTCTCATGTACATCATCATCATCATCATCATCCCCACTTCCGCTGCATGCCACATCGATGGCCATCTTGATGATGGCCTCGTCACTCGGGAAATCGGTGGATGGGCAATCATCATCATCATCATCATCATCGTTGGATGCCAACATGAAAACCATCGAAACAAACCTTCGTCGCTGCCGCACGGAGCTGGAGCGGCGCATTCAGCCTCGTGGCGCATCGCCACACTCCTCCTTGGCTGATCTCCTCGCCACGCTCCGCATCTTTGCCACCTTTGACATCCCTGACGAGGGCGGTGTGCGCGATGCGTTGCGCACCACCACGATGAGCGCCATCGCTGGCAGCTGTCGCGCTGCCAGCGATGTACGTGCCGGGAAGAATGCGCTGTTGCTGCTCATGGATTCAATTGTGGCAGCGAGGCTTCATGCGTTGCGCGAGGTGCCCGAGGTACATGCCACACTCTGCACCACACTACTGTCCGCGGTGGCGCAAATGGTGCGACGAGATGCCAACGCATCGTCTCTCCAGAATGTGGTGGCGCAGGCCGAGGCCACATGCTGGGCAGCGGCGCCATCATCAGGCTCATCGTCATCATCATCATCATCAACCTCGACGCGCCCGCCCCTCGCATCTCCCACGGTGATGGGCATCTACGCGTTGTTGTGCTTGGGCTATGATGCGGAGCCAATCCTCGAGAGCAGTATGTGCGTGTCTCTGAGTGTCGGGGAGTGGGTGGATGTGGTGCGCATGATGGACCTCTTCTCCATCTCTGTGGCCACCTCACCTCTTCCTGCGCGCGCGCAACAACACTTTGTTGGTGCAGCACTACAAGAGCTTGGTCCCGCACGGAAGGTGTGGGAGCGGGCCTCGAGTGGTGCCACGGCGACGTCCATGTTGGCGGGGCGTGGCTCACCCAAACGGCTAAGTCTGAGTGAGCGCATGAAGCTCATGGACGAAGCACGAGCATCTGCGCAACGTGGGTCGCAGAGTGTAGATGAGGTGCTGCATGCGAGCCTACATGCAGTGATGGAGTGCATCTTGCGCGGGGATGCGGTGATGGTGGGCCGTTTGTGGCAGCGTATGGCGCCGCTGCTGGAGGATGTTGGCGGCCCGGTGCTTCTCGCCGAGGCGATGGAGTGGTGCGCGGAGGAGTTGGCGAATCGGTTGGCATCGATGGGAACGTTGGCGGCGGGGCCAACGCCGTTCGCGGTGCATCTCACCACCACGACAATGGCGATGGAGGAGGCGATGGTGGCGGTGGCCTCCTTCTGCCTCCCTCGCTTAGCGGAGCAGATGCTGCGCGCCACGAGCCGACGAAGCACATCATCATCATCATCATCATCAACACGTGGGCGTCCAACGATGTTGGCGGCAGCTCCACCGGAGAACCGGCCAGACCTCCTCACCGCCGAGGAGGTGAAGGAGCTCCACGCCATGAGCATGCGCCTCTCTGTCTCAGCCATGCTGCTCGGCATGCCATCGAACACCATCACCCACCTCATCGCACTCCATGCCGGTGTGGTGAAGGCCCTGGACCCATCTCTAGAAGGTGCTGCATCGATGCAATCGGCGATGATTGTGGTGGAGGAGCTCCATGATCTCGTCGAGCGGGTATCTGCGCAGCATCTCCGTCTTGCTCGTCACCCGCACAGCGCCAAGATGCGATTTGGCAGCATGGCGATGCACGAGGTGGTGGCGGTACGCCTGATACCAACCGCGGATGCCGCGCGCCAACAATTGTCAGGCAACAACACACCACCTGAACTCGTGCGCTACATCTTGTCTGTGGCTCATCTTCTCTTCCGTCTCGGCCATGGGTTCATGGTGGAGGCAGAGCCGCCGTTACTCAGCGACTTTCGCATTCACTTGTGCGATGCGGCACTCAGTCGTGCCATCGCATCTCCCAAGACCAACCCCACGTTGGAGATGTTGATGGAGATGGCGGTGGTGATGTACTCCCGCAAACGCATTCACCACGTCTCATCCGAGTTGGTTGTGGCTCTCGCACAGGCAGTCGTGAAGGAGGCCTCATCATCATCGTCATCATCATCGTCCAACAAGAAGAAGACGACGATGCCAATCTCACGTGATGGAGAGGTGGCCTATCGTCTGTTGGCCGCTGCATCCACAATTTGCATGCGAGCCGATCCCATTCTCACGCACAACTTCATGTTGATGCTCGACGCGCTCGGCGATCGTCTCTCGATGGAGCAATCCGCGCAGTTGTTGGATGAGCTGGCGTGGAGCATGCGCAACGAGGCCCATCCCGCGGTGGTTAAGCTTCTCCAACGGCTGATGCGCTCACTTCCTGCGATGCAGCACGAGGAGGCACGACGTACATCGACGGAGGAGCTGCAGAAGATCATGCGCTCGCTGCACACCTTGTTGCGGTATCGCACTCTCGTGGAGAAGCGGGAGGACCTCGTCTGCCCCTACGGCAGCATCTTCGCCGGCGTGCTGATGGCCTCCACCAACTTTGATGCGAAGCGCTACACCATCATGGATTGCGCATCGCTGTTGGTGCTGATTGCGTCGCTGCAAGCGAGTGTGGCGGGCCATGGATCTTCTTTTGTACCTTTGGAGATGGAGCTCCTGGCAACGGCCCCGCGAATCGTCGTGGTGCATCTTCATCAACGCGTGCGTGAGTGGCGCGCGGAGGATCTCCCGCACCTGCTCCGTGGGTTTGCATCCATGCGCCACGATGCAGACCTGCGCGATCAGATGATGCGCCAGTGCATCGCACGGACGATTCGGGGATGCCCCATCTTCTCCCCCGAGGAGCTAGTGATGTGCGTGGAGGCCTACGGCGATGCTGCCATGCCACACCACTACTTATTTGGTGTGTTGCTCTCGCGTGTGGCAGATGTGAAGGCGCTCTTCTCCCTCGATCTCTCCATCCGCCTCCTGCGTTGCGGTGGTGGCGTCGGGATGGAGGAGGTACGACGAACGTGCCTCACCGCGGCGAAGCCCATCTTTTTTGGCCACGTTCGCCACATCATCCAGAGCGATGCGGCGGTTCTCACTTCCGTGGCCTCGACCAGCACCATCATCCTCCGCTGCCTCCGTGAGTGCTTCCCGAAGGATCCCTTGTGTGCCAAGGTGCTCGAGGTGGTTGGCCAACATCACGTTGCTCTAGGACTCTCCATTGCACGTGCGGCACTGGAGTTGGCCGCCGCCCGCGGATCCTCCGACCACGCAGTCGTGCGTGTGCTGGGCGAGCGATGCACGCAGGTTCTGATGCCAACCGCCTCGGCGGAAGACGTGGCGGAGCTCGCCCACCTTCTTGTTTCCTGCGGAGTGCGATCGGCTTCGTTGGTGGAGGTACTTACATCCCGCATCATAGATCTGCGAGGTACCATGCATGCGTATCCTGTCGCATTGATCGCATCCGCCATGGTGGATGGATGTTTAGAGGTGCCACACGATGTGCTCGTGGCATTCCTCCATCGCATCCGGCAACTGACTTCTTCTTCGCCCTCATCATCCTCCGCGACGAGCTCCGCACGTGGTGGTGGTGGTGAAAAATCATCGAGCACACGTCGTGGCCGACGAGGACGAGATGATGGCGAGTTGGGTGTTGCGCAAGATGGTGGGGTTGGTATCATGCACGATGCCTCATCACTCTCATATACACTTCATGAAGTTGCGCTCCTCGCACGTTTTTTGGCGCAATGCTGCGGAAGTTGTCGCGGAGAAGCGGGCACCACGGCCCAATCCTTGTTGGCCTACGCATCGAAGTTGTTCGATGCTGCGAGAAGAAGGCCTGACAACACGCACAAGAAGAAGCATGATCATGATGGAGTTGGCGTGGATGGCGATGATGACCACAAGACCAACTTCCCGCTTCCCGCGGAGGATGCGGTGGCGGTGTTGCGTTGTTGCTGGGAGCTCACCGCCTCGCCCGAGGAACATGAATGCCTCGTGAAGGGGTGTTCTGCCGCACTGGAGTATGCCCTTGGCAGAGATGAAGCATCATCATCATCATCATCATCTGGTGGCGTGGCAGAGATGCCTGCCATCATCAGCCGCCATGGCAGCATGACGGCATGCCACAGCTCCACCAACCTGCTGCATCATGATCTCTCCATGTTGGTGGAGGCGCTCAGTCTTTTGACGCGACTTGGCCACGCACATGAAACAACGGTGGAGCGCATCTGCGCCGTCTTGTATGAGCGACGTGCGGCGCTGCTTCAGCGCCATCTCCTTGTTGCTAGAGCGCGTGAGGCTCTGCATGAAGCGGGTGAGGAGGTACATCCGCAACTGTATGGGTGCCTGATGGCAGTTGGTGCTGCCACGTCATGAAGACCACCTCCTTGTTGCAACAACAACAACAGCAACAACACTATATCACAGATTCTCGATCCTACTCCACGTATCATCATTATCCCACACACTCTAACTAAGACACACACACACACACACGTACATGTTGTTGTTGAGCATACCTCACAACACTGACGCCATCCCAATCCAAACATCTTTTTTTCTTCTTTTTCTTCTTTTGATGTGCCACATTATTCATGTTCGTACGTACGCATCTACGTGCCACAGCCAACAACACATTAGCTGAGAGCAAAGGTAGCGGATCATCAAGATGAGTGGCAACGGTGCCACTGTACGCGCAGAATTTGTTGGATTCGCAGATATTTTTTCTACTGAGCTACGCCGACAGAATGCGCCAAGTGCCAATCTTTGGCTGACGCGTGTGATGGCGGAGCTATGTGAAGAAACAGCCAACACACGCACATCATCTCCCACCTCATCTTCTCGCAACACCGACGAGGATAATACCAACAGCCCAGATTCCGCCGTGGGTGGTGGACCTCGCAGCAGCTGCAGTAGAGATGGAGATCTCGTCATTGTAAATCTGCATCGATGTGGGATGGAGGATCGGGTTGCGATGGCACTCTTCGAAGCGCTGGTGAAGATGAAGGCTGCGAACACATCATCACCTCCACGAACATGCGTGCTGGACCTCACGCAGAATGCGTTGAGCGATCAATCGTTGCGTCATGTAGAGCTCGCCGCCCTTGTGTGCCCCCTACTGCGAGGTGTACTTCTCGCCAACAACACATTTTCACAAGATGGCATCGAACGTCTCCAACGAGCACTGCGGGGTGCGTGCTGCCCATGCATCATTTCTGTTGATGCGGCAACAACAGCTGCGGTGGCTGCAGCACCATCGTGTGCGTCCGCCTCAGCATCACTCGCCACCTCCTCCGTCTCGCAACGTCATTGTCGCGCAACATCCATGAGCACGCACACATCCACCAAAACACCAAACAAACACGTTGGCTTCTTCGCCGCCAATCATGGAAGCGCAGAGGCACTGCAAGCGCGCCGTGAGGCGCTCTTGCGCGGAGCGGCGCCACAAACCACATCTCCGCAAACCATCGATCTCTCGCCGGAGCCGCAGACCACACGTGAATCTCCTGTGCGTGCGCGCAACAACACCAACACCACCACCACCACCAACAACAACACCAAATCTGCACAACAACGTACATATGATGTGCGTACCTCTTCTGAGCCAATCACCACGCCACACACATCCACGGTGATGGAGCCAACACCAACACGTTCATTTGCTCCGCCTCCGCCGTTGAGCGCCACCTCAAAGACATCTTCCCCACGCGTGGCACAACATGATGATGATGGTGATGATGATGATGGCTTCAACCTCACGACCAATCTCAACCCACTTTTGGATTCGGTGCTGAACCTCTCCCGCATGACTGACAAGAATGGTGTTGTACGTACATCTCAACAACACGTTCGTGATGATGATGATGATGATGCCGAGGTACCCTCATCGGTGTGGGAGATGGTGGAGGCCTACGAGATGGCCGTGGAGCAGTTTTCTGCTTGCAATAACGTGGATGAGCGGATCCTGGCACGTTTGCCAGCCTCAGTGCATCCGCCGCACCACTTCAACGTACTCACCGTGCTTTCTCTCAGCCACAATTTTTTGCGCGAGCTCCATCATCTTCCATCAACGTTGCTACGCCTGGACCTCAGCCACAACATGCTCACGAACATCTCCGGCTTGGATGACTGCCGCATGTTGGCGGTGCTGAATCTACGCCACAACGCCATTTCTACGATGCGTGGGCTGGAGCGATGTGTTTGTATCGCGCATCTCTTCCTTGGGCACAACCAGATTCACGTGATTGATGGCATCGCACACCTCCTCCTCCTAGAAACACTCGATGTCAGCCACAACCGTCTTCGCACAACCTCCTCCATGCGCGCGCTCTCACTCTGTGCATCGCTGCAACACATTTGTGTTCGTGGGAATCCGGTGATGATGGTGGTGCCCGGCGGTGGAAGACCGTGGCTTCGCAATTTATGCCCAACTCTGATGCGCATCGATGATGCACGTCTCGCACCATCGCGGTTTTCAGAAGCGCTGCAAGGCGATCGATGTGCCAAGCGGCAGCCACATGGCATCAGCAGGCGCCCGCACACAAACGCAGCTCAAGCTGGACGTACATCATCCACCAACACCACCACCACCAACACAACTTCGTCGTGCACGCAACAAGAGGCGGCAGAGGATTCTATGCATCAGCCACATGCCATGAATCTTCTTCACATGCTCACGCAAGGTGTGGGTGGGAGCTCGGGCTACGGTGCGGCACACGCTGCACAACAGCAGCAACAACGACGCCAACAACAACAACAACAACCACGATCTTCGGTGGAGGTGGCACGTCGTCCGCGTACGTCACGTGGCGGTGGTGCAGTGATGCGGGAGGAGGCCCTCATGCGTTTGGCTGAGGCCTCTAAAAATTATCTCGAAACAACGTTGGTGCGACGATGTGTGGGCCTCCATCCACCACCTCCATCATCATCATCATGTTGTGAAGATGCTGTGAAGTGCGCCAACGCAACATCTCCACAGCGACGACGCACACACAACAGCGCGAGCCGCTCAGAGCTCCATGACAGCCCCATTCCAGATGTGATGGGATACAGCACGAACAACACGAGCCGAAGCCGAGATGATGAGGAGCGCATCTTGCGGCGCTATGCCTTGTCTGCGCGTGGCCGTGCGAAGCTCGCCAACACCAACCAACTCCGTCCTCGTGCCAACACATCCAACGTGGGCCAACAACACGAGGAGGAGGAGATGATTCATCGACGTGCCGAAGGTGTGGCAGCAACGCAGCGCATCATCCACTCCATCAGCCCAACGCGAACACCATTCACGAAGCGGAGCGCATCGCCCTATGCCGGCCACGATGATGTTGGTGCTGATGATGCGCAGATTGATAGCTACGCCGCCGCCTATGATCCGCGACGACGAAGTGAGGAGGCGATGCTGGGCCATCGTGATCCAAACTTCCTTCCCGATCCATCCACGCACAACAACTTCATGAAACATACGCCCATCGCCACAACATCGTCAGCAGAGGAGCCGAAGACGAAAAGCTCCACCAAGATGATCATGAGCGGTACACGTGGAGCTGCAACACATGTGGTGGCACAACAGGAAGCATACATCATTCGCGGATCATCTCCGTCTCCGCGCGTTGAGCGCGAGCTCCTTCCCGCAGATGATGATGATGATGATGATGATCATGATGATGGCGTGGCTGGAGCACATTCGGTTATACATCGTGTTGAAGGTAGTGAGGAGCGTGTACGTCGATGGGTGCGGCAGCTTGCCAAGGATGGAGATGCGCTTCAAGCGGCGCTACGAACGTTGGTTCAGTTGCTGGATGCGCAACGTCAGCCGAGCACACCGACCTCCATCCCATCACAACTTCCCGCCACGTATCTCCACGAACGGCGCAAGTGTGCAGATATTATCAACGGGAGTGGCATGCTCGATGACACACACGTTCCTGTGGAGGTGCTGCATTTTTACGAGCTCAACGTGGCACATTTGCAAAACATGGAAGGATCTGCGCGTCGTGGGGCGGTTGAGGATGATGTAGATGCCGTTGAGCGCACCAATGCGGTGGCGCATGAGCAAGCCAAGGTGAGTAGGCTCATTCGTCTTGTTGGAGATGCCAAAACGTGTTTACGATATGTGTTGTTGCTGATGCACGAAGGGCGGGAGCAGCCGCTGCAGGAGTACGTCTCTCAGGTGAAGGAGAGCCTTGGCTGGATAGCCACGGATGTACCTGCATGAGCGAAGAAGAAGAAGAAGAAGAAGAAGATGATGATGATGATGATGATGATGATGCATCCAATAACATGCTGTGCAGGATGCACACACAATAGATAGAAGTTTATAGAGTGATGGATAGAAGTCTGCGTAGCTTGATTCATGTCGTTGTTGTTGTTGTTGTTTCGTATGTTAGTGTTGTTGGTGTGGAGATGTTTCGTTGTGGCCATCATCATATTCTGTTTCATCTTCTTCTGAAATGAAAGTTGCGTAGTGCCTGATGATTGATCATGACGGATCATCAGCTGGTGGCAAGACAACCAATGTGATGGAGCAGCAACATGCGCGTACATCACTACGTCGTCGCTATCGATCTTCTCCATTTCACTCCACGCTGCTGCATCTTCTGGAGAAGGCGGTGGAGGCGGCGCCATCCACGGCAACGATGATGCTGGACGACGATGCACCCACGGATGAATCCATCTCCCTCACTGCTCAACGTGTTGCACGGCAGATGGCTGCAGGTAGTGATGATGATGGTGATGGTGATGATGCAGAGCACCCACCATCCGCAACACTCATCCTCCCTCTGCGCGTGGAAGCTCTCCTCGCATCAAGTACCGATGCAAGTGTGGTGGAGGAGCAGCAATCCATCCTGGCGATGGTGAATGAGCTCACTTCATCTCCATCGATTTGGATTCCCCATGTTCTCGTGCCGTTGTTTTCGCGCTACACCACGCAGATTCGTAGTGCCTTGTCAGTTGCTACATCATCATCATCATCATCATCGGCGCACTTTCATGCGGATTTGCTGCAGCGATGTGCGGCAACGAGCCAACTTTTGCGCATTATCACTCACCGCATGGCCAACCACATCACTCAGAGACTTGCATCGGAGAGCGATGCATTCATTGCGTTGTTGGTGGCACCATCATCAACCACATCCAGCTTGATTGATCAGAGACGATGTACTCAGACTTGTGATGGTGATGAGGTGGTGATGATCTTCAGCTCACTCGCACGTGCGTCTCAATCATTTCATGTTTCGATGGTGGGTGCCGCGGTGTTGCTCACGATGCACCAACACTGGGTGATGGAGGAGGTGGTGAAGATGCTGGTCTCTGCCGGTGATGGACGTATCGGTGAAGCGTGCGGAGCTCACCAACGTGCGGCCCTGCTGCCACGTTTGCATCGTGGCGTTGATGAGCTGCTGCAACAGTGGCTCGTGGTGGTGCATGGCCTACATCCATCAAGTAGGGTGGAGGAGGGCCACGCACAGCTGCCAAGTTGGCAATCGCTGCCCAACACATCGTGGCTCGCCCTCATGACGCTCATCACGGATACTCTCAGTGCGTTGAAACGGAGCGCCAACCATATTCACGACGATCATGATGAAGATGCCAAGCTGCGCTCCAAATCCATGCAATTGCCGTCGAAGGATGTGCGTCGCTGGGTTTATGAATCTCTTCACTACGTTTTGTGTCGGGCTCAACAACGTTTGCGGTGGCTGCAATCGCTGCATCTGCAACAGATGCACGCGGATGGCTCATTGCGCGCGCCGACCAACAACCTCACGTGCAGCAGCAATGTGTTGTGGGCGGTGTGCGCATCTGTGGAAGAGAGCACCGCTGAGCTCCTTCATCATAGTCATGGCGCAACAACATGTGCAAGCGTGGCATCGATGTTGCGTGGTGTTGTGGGTGCATGTTGGGCATCAATGTTCCCAGCGTTGGAGGCGTTGATGCAGCCTCGACTGCCCGACGAGGAGGCTGAGAACGTCGCGCTGCGCTCGATGGAGGCCGCGGGCGGTGCAGCTTCTGGCGGAGGTGGAGGAGACGGTGATGATGAAGATGTGTACGAGCGGCACATTCATGGCCTTTTACGCGTGGGTTTGGAGTGGCAGCAGCAGCACACACAGACCACCTTCATGGGCTCCACCTATACACGCATTGCCAAGAAGATGAGCTCTTCGCCGAACCACATGAAGCGAGGGCGTGAGGAGGTACATGCTGCCACACCTGTTGTGGCCGCGGATGCACCAGCACCTCCACGACCAACACGTGGCACCCTCGCACACTTCCTCAGCCAACACTTCCTGCCCATTTATCACTCGAGCTGTTTTCATATTCTTCACGTGGAGCGTCAGCCGATGCTCACGATGGCGTTGAGACGCTTTCACGCCTTTGTCTCTGATGGCGCACCATCGTGCGCGCAACGTGTGCGCGCCATCATGGATGTGGCGGCACCAACACAGGAGGAGGCGGACGGCGATGCGTGGCTATCGTCGGATGATGAGGATGTGGGAGTGAGGGGCTCCGCGCCCATGGATGGAGGAGCTGCCACCACTGCGCCCCACGTGGATGATGATGATGATGATTCTGCTTCACGTGATGTGGCACCTGCGTGCTCTTCCATCTTGTCTCGTGAGCCGCGTTTGGTGATGGCACTGGTGCATGCGCTCTTTGCGATGCTCCATCGCCGTGGAAAAGTGGCGCAGGAAGATGCCGCTGCGCTAACATCGCATCTTCTTCCGAGTCTCGTCTCGTTGACCGCCGCCGCATCACCCGACCTCCCGTTTGCCGATGGATGGAGCGCACACATCATGGCACCCTCGCCGCATGTGGTGGCCGTCGTGCATCAACGCCATCTCCACGCACTCGCCGCGCTGGAGGCGATGATTCTGTCGGAGCTCACCACCCTCTCGTGGAGCATCTCCAACATGTTCTTGGCCCTCCTTCGCTATGATGCCATCTGCCGCCGTACGCGGCAAACATGCCAAACACCGGTGAGTTGCGTGGAGCTCCTCACCTCGTACGTCGCGGAGGGTGGCGGTAGCAACATGGGGAGGCATCCAGGAACGGAGTGGGCCCTCGTCGTGGATGAAGTGGATCAGCTCAGCCACATGAATCACGTGTACGCGGAGCTGCTTAATTCTTCCACCACCACCACCACCACAACAACAACCACAACAACATTATCATCTACAAGTGGTGGCGCGCATCGTGATCGTGTGGTGATGGAGGCGCTTCGGCGTCTGACCCCCGTCTCGCTGCCCTCGCCGTGCTCGCTGGTCATGCTGATATCCATCTATCGCACCTGCTCCCACCACTTCAGCCGGCTGAGAAACGAGTGGGAGCATCAACGGCAGCTCGGTGATGGGGAAAACCTCGAGTATCTTGGCCGCACCAACACCTTCTGCTCCACCGATGATGTGCTCATCTTCTCACGCATCATTCAGCTCGGCCATCGAGTGGTCTTTGCATGTACGTGGCAGCCCGGACGTTTGTTGCGGCAGTGGATGGCCTACCTCCACCACCTCTTCACGGTGTACGTGCCACCACCAGAGCACGATGAAGCGATGCAGCTCATGCCGCGGAGCTGGCAGCAACGTCGTCGAGCCATGACCTGCACCGGCGAGGAGGTTGAGCGCACAGGATGGAGAGCTCTGACCTCCAGTGGCACATGCTCCTCGCAAACGCATTTACGCATGGCACTCGGTGAGCTGCTGGCGGAGCTGGCGTTGATGCCACTCTGCGATGGCGATGCGCTCGTTGAGTGCTCTACGATGTTGCCGGTGTTGTGTGGCACGCCTACGGAGGCGGCGGAGGAGCGAGGGCGACGCGAGCGAGAGGTGCAGGCGCTGCAGCGTACTCTGCCCATTGCTGTGCTGGAGGAGGTGTGCTTCTTCTTGGAGCTCCACCCACACACATCATCATCATCATCAACAACAACAACAACAACAACATCAGCCTCCAAATCGTTGGAGGAGAGCTTTCTCGGTCTTCACGGTGTTGTGGCATTTTGCAAGACGCTGGAACAACACATGCTCGCGGCAAGTGTGGTGGATGAGCGCCTCTCTTACTTGCTGCACTTGGTGTGGGGTGCCGCAGATGCTGCGGCACTTGGATGAGATGAGGATGATCCAAGTCCAGGAAAGATGCTCCCACTTCTAACAAGAAACAACAACAACCAGCAACACATGATGATGTGGCACATCATCATGACGATGATGATTGCGTCGTACCAACAACATTGATTCACGTTCCTTTTTGTTTGTGTAGTCTTGGCTAGACACTCGCGGTGAGCATTGATTTGTGTGAGGGATGCCGAACACATCATCATCATCATCATCATGACGATGCTCTTCTTCACCGCTGTAGCTTGTTTCAGCACACCACGTGCGTACAACGGCGGTCGTCTCGCCAAGCACGTTAGGCATGCGATGCAAACATCGATGTTTCACACGTGTAGCGTGTTGCGTTGCTGCCGGCGTATGTGCTCCACATCGCACCCATCAGCTTCGCCACCACCACCATCATCATCCGCAGCAAAGGATGATGATGTTCTTCTTCTCCAGCTCAGCCTCACGCTGCCAGCAACTTCTCAATTCTGTGCGTCGTGGCCCGCCGCGGTGGAGCTCCAACGCAGCCTCCACCTCATCTCATCCTCAGCCTCAACAACAACAACAACAGTGACGAAACTGCCACAATGCTCTCATTCATCTCCCCACGAGTGGTGGGATGTGGCCCATAATACTGCACACGATGATGCTGATCATGATGATGATGTGGTTGCCGTTCGCCGTCGTCCATGTGTTGATGTGCTGCTCTCTGCCATGTGCGCGGAGGATGGTGCAAAGCATGCGGCCTCTTATGCAGCGGCAGAGAAGACGGTTCTATCTGCCGTGTTGCTGCCGTTCATCCTCCACGCAACAACAACAACAACATCATCATCATCATCATCTCGTCGAGGAAGAGGCTCTCCTTCCTACTCTGTAGAAGAGCTCATGCGCGTTCTCTGGGTGCCAAACCTTGTGAATAATGATTATCCACGCCAACAATCATCCGTTGTGTTTCATGTCTTGCGCGATTTGGTGGAGGGCGCGTTGGAGCGTGGGGTGGAGGAGGAGGTGCTGCAGCTCGCACAAGGAGCTGGTGCTCGCTACCAACTGAAAGATCCATCATCTTCATCTTCATCATCATCATCATCATCATCATCATTCATGTTGATGTGCATGTTGCGTGGCTATCATGCGGAAGTTGTGCCGCTCGTGCAACGTTGGCTGAAGTCTGCGCCAACAGGTCGAGGGTGGCGTGGCGTTGAGGATCATCTCGTACCACACGTGGCGGCGGAGATGGAAAAGAGGGCCGCCACCACACATGTTTGTGCAAGGCGTGGTGTGCCTGCCGTCTTTCATCACACGATTCAGTGTCTTCTTCGCCACTACTCCCCAGACAACAACAACGTTGATGGGATGTTGTTTGTGGCAGAGTGGTTGGCAAGACGCCTGCTTCGCTGCTTCAGCTTGGATGCGATGATGATGGCCGCATCGGGCAAGGATGAGATGCTGGCCGCTCCATCACCGCACACACGTGGTGAGCTGGTGCTGGGCCGCACGGCACAAGCAGATGCGTTGATGCGTGTGCGTGAGCGCGCGCTGCGACGACTGCGCCACCGTCCGGGCGGCATCGCGGCGGATGAATTCTGCCGCGATGATCTCGAGTGGCCGGTGATGACGCGACTGCTCTCGATACCTGCGGATAGAGATCTTCGTTCGTGGTTGTGTGGCATCTTTGATGAGGAGGTGGAGCAGCAAGGAGGAGGAGGTGCGGTGTTGTTACGGCCTCTATGTGGACGAGGTTGTGCGCATTCGTGGAGCGATGATCATCATAAATTATTGCATTGGCTTCGATCTGCATCAGCGCATGATGATGTAGAACACATGCACGTACTGGATGCTGTGTCATGTACGCGATCCATCATTGCTCATCACGTGGATGAGCTGCTTGCGTCTGTTGGCTGCCGCATGAGCATGGCGAAGGAGCTCCGCGCCATCTCCACCGCCAACGGGTTTCTACGCAAACGCTTCTCCAAACAACAACGTGCGATTCGCCATCGCGCGACCAGTGCCACATCCTGCATCACCGCGGATGATGATGTGGAGGAGGAGTTGGTGCTGATGCAACACGTTCGCTCGTGCTTCAAGTTTCCGCACAAGACGACGCAACAGTGCGACGGTGTGGCGGAGGTGATGATGCTGCACCTGCTTCTAAAGTACGATGTGGTGGAGCTGCCAACGCAGGTTATGCAGCATCTTCACGAGATGTTTAAGGTTGGCTCATCATCATCATCATCATCATCATCATCATCATCACCTGCGGAGTTGTTGATGGCGGTGAGCCGCTGCGTGGTGGCCAATCTTCTTTCGGGGGAGGTGCAGGTGCGCGTGAGCTCCACACGCATCGATGCATGGAAGGTGATGGAGCACATGGCTCGTCGAAGTGGCCCCACAAGTGAAGTCTGCAAGGAGGATGTGGGCCGCTTGTGGGTGATGGTGGTACGCCCACTCCTCAGGTGCTGCGCGGAGGGGAGCGTGGCTGCTGACGCAGCTCCTCCATCGAGTGTGGTGGCGGAGGATGTTGGCCTGGATGAGTTGGCCGCATTTCTGCAATTTGATCGCATCAGCTCCGAGGCTGCCACGTTGCTGCGCGAGGTGATGCGCCATCTTGATGCCGACAATGATCTCACAGCTCCACGATTGCCAACCTATGTGGAGGAGATTGGCCGGGTGCGCGTGTGGCGCATGGTTGGTGGCGCCACATCAATAACCTCCACGATGCATCCACCACCACCACCACCACCAACCAAACACGTTGCGGCACAGATGGATCAGCACATGAAGGCCCCCACATTGCCGTTGCCAACACGAAGGTGGATGATGGCGGAGGAGCGCACCTACGACGAGATGCTCAAGGAGGTGCATCAACACGGCCGCGCAGATCTGCGCTATGCCTTCGCCCGCGCCACCATCAAGGCTGTCTTTGTGGGCCTTCTTCCGCATGTGGTTGATGGATGTGTGCGGCGGCATGATCACCTCGCTGAGCGATGCCGCTGGACGACGAAGTACGCGCCAACGTTGGGCTCCTTGGCGAGCTTCGTGGAGGCATTCGAGCACCTCTTCTTTGCCATCACCTACCCGATGGAGATGATCCTCGCAGAGATACCTCCATCGCACGCGCAGACGATGATGAAGCGGAGCTCCGCAATGATGATTAGCGCCTACGGTGGCTCCGTAGGACCGTGGATGCTCTACGGCCGCCTCATTGCACGACTATTTCCGTGCGTGGAGGGCGGATATACCACACACCTCGTCATGGAGGCATTAGGGTGGAGCCGCAACTTTGCACCGCGGTTTGGTGAGCTTCGACGTGTTCTTGCCGAGGTTGGATCATCATCAAGCGGGCGGAATGCCATCATCATGAATCGTCCCACGCGACATGAGCATGAGAACGATTGTTGTGCTGAATCATCATCATCATCAATCTATCAGCTTAGCGATGCTGCGTGTGTGGTGGCGCTTCATGCGATGAGCTGCTCGTGTATAACACGTCGTGATGATGGCGTGATGGTGGTTGGCGAGGAGGTTGCACGTCGAGGGTTCCAAGTGGTTTTTGGCCAATGCGTGTGTGCATCTATGGCGGTGGATGAGCTTCGTGCGTGGATGCGCCATGTTGCGCGACGTTGTGGTGGTTGGATCTCCGTGTGCTACAAAGATGGTCATGCGTCGATGGAGCTCCTTCTCCATCCATTTTCTCCCACCTCATCGTGTGCAAGAAACGTGGCACGCGTGGTGGATGTTTATCTGCGACCTCATCTGCGCTACGGTGTACCTGTTGCCGTGGATGTGTTGATGACGGAAGTGTTGGGTTGCGATGCATCATCATCATCATCATCTGCGCCGTGGCCGCCCTTCACGTTGAGTGGAGGTGAAGATGCTAGTCCAGCATGGCTGCCCATGTTGTGGTGGTATGCCGGAGGTGAGGTGGTGCGGTCGGAGTCAGGCAATGAGGTGTTGTGGCACACGTCGTGCGAGGTATTCTCCATCATCATCACAGGTACATTATCCATAAAGGGCGTGATGGGCTCTACACGTTGCTTCATCGTGGCAACGAAACAGAACCGCAGCCCACAAGACCTCCTCGTGGCAGTGAATGGGATGCGCATGAGCAACGATGATGAGCGATCTGGCCTTGAAGAGCCCACCTCATTGAAGCATGTGTTGTGGGCAGCAACAAGGGCACCGACGTTGGTGCCATCTTCACAACCGGTATCGCTGCTGGAGTGGCGGAGTGAAGAAGAGGAGCTCAAGCGCTTGTGTGGGCTGAATGCCGCACATGTGGGCCAAGAACAAGTGGCAGCACATGGTTCCAAGGATGTGCAGCCATGGGTTGGTGGTGCTGCACCCGTGCTCATGCTGCAGAGGGAGGATGTGTGGCGGCTGGGGGATGTGCTGGTGTGGAGCACCTCCGCCAGTGATGATCCCGACGTCAAACGACGCTAATCACACTCGAGCCAATCCATGTTTTGTTGTATTTCTGCTGTTGTAGATGATTCTTGTGCTCGTTGTGCCACCACCACATCCTCTTCTTCTTCTTCTTCGTTTCTGTTTGTGTGTGGACGACCACAAGATTGCTCGCCATAATGAGCTCATCCCAATCGCTCTTTCAGGAGGTCAGCCGAAGGAACAGCTACCTCCCACTGAATCTGCGCGAAGCCTCAGAGCCTGGCGTGGGGGGCACCTCACCGACACGCAGGCGCTCCCCCACACGCTCTGCGGAGCGCCCCCCCTTCCACGTCAGCCTCTCTGCGCAGAGCTCTCTCGCCACCACACCGCGCACCTCATCCGGCCCTCCTGGTGTGGTGAGATCGCCTTCACACGGTGGCGCTTCTGCCTATCCCCCATCTGCCCACCTCCTCAGTAGTGGCAGTATGCCGCCAAGCCCATCTGCCACCTCATGTCAGCGCACCACCTCCGCTCGAGGGCCATCAACAACACAACCCCAACACCGCCGCAAACTTTCCATGAACTCACAGCTCTCGATGCAGTTTTCTGACGTCTCGGCACGCCTCGATCGCAGCTACACACAGACAGACATACCTCCAGAACACGTACAACAAGTCTGGGATGCCGCAGAGAAGCTCTCACGGTGTGCCTCCCAATCTGGATATACCCCACGCAGCACCAGCGGCAGCCGCCAATCTCTCTCGCCCGGCCGTCTCAACCGGCCTGTTGAGCATACACGCTACTCTCCCCAAACCACTCTCGCCTCCATACCATCGGCAACGGCAGAATATACGCCACACCGCCGCTTTCGTCGCAGCCTCACCCCGCCATCCCGCGGCATATCCGCATCGGCACACGCCACACCCATCAAATCCCCCCTCTCCAGCCGCTTGCGCTCACGCCTGACC
>JASAON010001502.1:0-42392 GCA_030849065.1 Jaenimonas drosophilae
AACGGAGACTTGAAGAAGAAGCTGAGCACATAGCTGAATGGGATCGACGACAGTCCAAAGAACAGGAAAAGCACAACACACGGAGCGAGTGCCGTAGATCCAACGTACTCGGTGCGGTGGAAAATGGCAAAAATGCAGAATGCAAGAACAGTGGTACCAATGAAGCACAGCGCATCGAATAGAAAAGAGCTGATCCAATACGCAGCAACATTCGCTCCAGACAACCACTGAAGGTGACGCGCGCCGCACACCTTCTCACGCACAATGTAGCTGATCGTGTTTGCAGGAATAAAAATGAAGGGAAGCACAACAAACACACTGATCAGCACTTGCTTGCTCGCGCTCACAAGCTCCTTCTCATACTTGCCCAGGTGCATCGGCTTATTGCATGTCACCATCTGCGGTGCGTTGGCTCCAAATAGCTGGTGAGTGGCAAGGGCATACAACGAGTCAATGGCCTGCGGTGCAGCATGTGGAGCAGAGGCATTGTGCAGGACGCCAGGTCCAAAAACTGGGGGGCCAGTCTGAAAGAGAAAGTTGGATGGGGAAAGCGCCACATAGCGCGGCTCTGTGTGTGTCCACACTTCTGCCATCATCACGTCAGAGATTGTGGCCGTTCCATTCATCGAGTACGGCACAGGAGGAACAAATACGGGCTCGTAGTTCTTGCCAAAAGCAGTGCCAGGAGTACCCAGACCAATGCCAAAAGCATTCGGCAGCATACCAGGCATGTCACCATACGAATAAAGCACCTGCGACGTGGCGCTCTCGCCATACATGGACATATCCAACAAAAGGGACGGTTGGTTCGGTGCACGTACAAGGTTGATCAATAGCGAGAACAGCAAAAATGCAACAGGGATGAGGACCTGGAAGAACAAAAGACGCATGTCGCGCTTCGCAAAGTGCACACGCTTCAGGAACAGTGCTCGGAAGTGGCGAGAGAACACAGCAAGAGAGCTCCCTGTCTCATACATGTCATCCGCGCCGGACGCATCGCGAACAACCGTCACCTTCAGCGAGTCATCCCCAGTCTGGTCCGCAACTGCCTCCTCAGACATCAGTGGAGATCCCTGCGTCGCAGTCATGAACACATCCTCCAGCGTTGTCAGGCTCAGCCCAACGCTACGCACAGATAGCTTCTTGCGCTGCTCTTCAATGCTCGTCATCAGCTGACGTCCAGAGGTTGACAGCAGCGACATGGGAAAGCGGAAACGCACCTCACGGCCACGACGCTCCACACCAAGCAGCTTGCATGTTGGCGGAATCGCCTGAATCTCACCACTGTGGGGGCACCGGTGCCCCTCATATCCCTTCTCACGTACAAAGTCAATCAGTGAGCTCACAGCACGGTCCTCTTCTCCGGCATCCATGTCATTGTCCAGCACACAAGTCACAATGTACCCAACACTCATACGAGACTTCAGGAACATGGCAGAGCCCTCACCACACAACTGACCCTCGTTCATCAGCAGAATACGGTCACCAATACGGTCAGCCTCATCCAGCAAGTGCGTCGAGATCAGCACGCTACGCTCAGCGCGCGCACGGTTCAGTGCATCGTACACAGTACGGCGGCCCTTCATGTCCATACCAGCAGTAGGCTCATCCAACAGCAGCACAGAGCTCCCACCCACAAGCGCAATCGCAACACACAGTCGGCGACGCTGCCCTCCAGAGAGGCACCCCGCACGGCAGTCACGCTTCTCAGTCAGTCCCACAAGCTCAATCGCCTCGTCCACATGCGGCTGCACAACCACGGAGTCGGCACCCTTCAGGCGCGCATAGAACGTCAGGTGCTCCTCCACAGTCATCCACGACCACACCGTGTCAGACTGAGGGCAATAGCCAATGTTCTGACGGCACTCGTCCAGCTCGCTGGTCAGGTTCCGGCCACGCACGTACACATCACCATCCGTCGCACGCACCATTCCAGTCACAACTCCCATCAGTGTACTCTTGCCAGCTCCGTTCGGTCCAAGCAGCACACTCACCTCACCAGTCTTCATCGCAAATGACACGCCGCGCAGTGACTCCACTCGGTCACCATCGCGGAACACACCAGTGAAGAACGTGTACCAGAACCCAAAGAAGCCGCCACAGTTGTGTGTCTTGCGAAGCTGGTACGCAACAGCAGCAACAGAGCTGTCACACGGGTCCACAACCTCACCATTGTGCTCAAGAAGCTTCGCAGCCTCACACACTCCGTCACCATCCATATCGGGTGAAGTATTCACACCCATGCGGAGCATCGGCGGCTCAGCCTTCGTGCGGCAAAGTGCCAGCAGCGGTTCCAGGAAGAAGTAATACGACGGGCGGCACCCAACACGTCCAGGGCCCACACGGTCCAGGTAGTACGCAAGCAGCATCATGACCACAAACGACGCCCACATCATCCCAATCGCAACAGCAACACAGAACTTGCCAGAGTGTGCGTCCTCCCAGCGGAAATCCTGGCCAAAAGTCGCATACTCAGTCAGAATGGAGAAAGCCTCCGTGTAGCCCACACACGGAACAAGGGCAACACCGATCTTTGACCCATCTGACATATTCTCAGGGAAGCTGTAGAAGGGGATGGCACAAAGGAAAATCACGAAGGCAGCACACCAGCTCGCAACACGGGGGTTCGTGAAGAGGGAAGAGATCAGTAGGGTCAACGCAGTGTTCTGCTGCATGAAGGAGAAGTACAGGGCAAGCAACACTCCATAGCTCACATAGTGCAGGAACCCAATCTTCAGCACCATGGCTGCGAGAAGCGACGCCACAAGGTCCACAACAAGCGACGACGCGTACCAACCAGCAAACAGACAAGTCGGGTGCAGTCCCATAATCAGCATCGCCTCACGGATGCCTTCAGGCTTCTCATCCACAATCAGACCGGTCACACGTGCTATGGGAAAGAGGGCGGCAAACATCGCAACTAGTGGGACGTAGTACGACCACGTGTCCATGAAGCTGTTGCTGTACTGTGGCGGCGATGGCATCGGAATCACAGCAGAGCCCCACGTGCCAAGAAAACTGCTGATTCCCACAAAAGGCTGAGGAGAGCTGTACACGGCATCACCCGTAGTTGCAACTCCATTCTCAACATTGCGCTGCAGGAAGAACTCCTGAACAAACGTCTGAAGCGTCATGAAGCCACTGTTGTAGTACAGCTGGTAACCAGGAGCATCGCTGCTTCCGCTATCTCCGCGAAAGAACATGGAGGTGCGAGAGTTCTTGAAGGTCCATGGAGTGGCAGTGTAGTTCATGCTGATCGTGTACTCGGCTTGCGTAGTCGCAGAAAGAATGTCCTCGGGAAGGTACACAATGGCCCACACAGTGTTGTCATGCTTCAGCGCGTAGTCCTCGGCATCTCCCATCTTAGAAAACAGTGAGCTGTAAAGAACCTCACCACACATGCCACTCTGCTTCCGGCAGAAGTCCATGAATGCTTCGCCAAGCGATGTGCTTTCACTGGCAACCAGAAGCTTGCCGTAGTGGCTCAGACTCGCCTGCCCACCTCGGCCAAAGAATGTGGGGTGGTTGTTTAGTGTGTTCTCCGTGACATACGCAGAGATGGTCAGCTGCCCATCCATTGTGTTCAGCATCACGGAACCGGTAAGGTAGTAGTAGGNGTATCCGTAACAAAGGCTGAAATAGTCAAGTAGATGTCCATGGGGTACAACGCAGTAGGCCCAATCAAGTAGTACTGACTGAATAGCAATCCTCCCACACTAGCAGCTTTCTCGTTTCGAAGACAGAGGTCATTGCCGTTGCCAACAATGGAGATGCACTCATACTCGCTCGGGTCACTGCTGCATGTGCTCCACGAGGTAGACAGCGAAGAGCCGGGTGTCGTACAGAAGGCCTTCATGGAGTTCACAATGCTGGAAAAGTTGAAGAGAATGGCAGACGGGCCATCATACATCGTTGCAGGGAGGTCCTCAGACTCAGTGGTCCAGTACGCCAAGGATAGAAGGAGGGTGAACACGCATGGGAGGAGAAGCTCCACAACAGTTCCAATGGGCGTACGCCAGCGTTGCAGTGCGGCCTTCACAAGGAAGCCGTACAGCTGAATGGCCCACGTCTTCACAGACATATTCGATGCAACGAATTATGGAAGGGTGACAAATGGGGTGCAGTCGCTTCACTTTGCTCACAAGGTTGATCGTCTCAATCCCACAATTTCAAGTCGTACGCGAAAAAACACCAATAGAATCCAGGAACCGTGATCCGGACACACAGATCCTAGTGAATGTAGGGAGAAGCACTCAGCACCCGCTTGGGTATGTAGGGGTCGTGGTACCAGAGGTGTGGTGGTGGGTGGGAAGATGCAGCTCAGTCGAAGCGTGGGCAAGCACGGGTTAGGAAGGTGGCTGTTCCTGGCTGGCAGCTATGTTGTGTCAGTAGGTACGACAAATGTAGTCGCTACTGGTCCCTCGGAATGGCCTCAAGCACGGCACTGGTGATGCTGCTGTTACTGTCGAAGGGTGGAGGCTTAGGAAACAAACGCAAATCGGTAAAAACGACAAAAAAAAGAGGTTGGTTGGGAAAAAAAAGTTGTCTGAAAAAAAGAAAAGCACAATAAGTTGGGAAACTAGGATGGCACAAAGAAGCTGGTCACAACAAAAAAAGAAAAAGAATCACTCCAAAAAAAAAAGCAAGAATCCAGCTATCGTGCAAAAAGAAAACGAGAAAGTTGTTTGAGGGCGTGAGCACGACGAAGACGGGTGCGTCCGTTGGTGGATGAACTTGTGCACGTGTCGGCTGCTCAGGCTGGGCACACAGGGAAAAACAAGCAGTTCTAAGTGCTTACGGTGGTGGGGAGGAGAAATGTTGATGTAGAAACGTGAAGTTGGTCTGGTTCCTAAGAGTTGTAGAAGGTAAATCTCGGTTGTTCCAAGTTACTGAGTCAGGCAGCTAGGGTCCAGTGTTCGTGGCAAATGAATGGTAGAACTCTACGGAGGAGCCTTCGAACTGGATGGTTGCCTGAATCACACTGCAGAATTCTGACTCAAGAATGACGGTTGTCTGCGATTATGTTGATGATTGCAGAGACCACCTGGCACAACAGAAAGTACGAAAAAAAAAAGGGGGGTGTGAAACAACAAGAAAGGACTCTTTCGTATCAGTGTCTGAGCAGCAATGGGACGCAACAGCTCGATCGCTCTGTTCTCACGTTTACGTGAAGGTGGGTGCGTATCGAAGTTGATGAAACCGGTAAGAGCTAATCAGTAGGTGGTGGGAACAGGGGGCTCCAATCTCTACAGTGAGGTCCGCGGTTAGACGTGCTTCCTGGGTGCGTCGTTGTGTGAGGTCGAGCTCTTTCGGTGTCAACCCTCACAATTCTTGGCACAGTGGTGTCTCAGCGACGAGGTGTTGCCTGTGGATATCCTTGCTCCGAATTGGTCGGGCAAATAATGGATGTGGTTCTGTCAATGCCACAAAGAGGATGCTTGGAGCAGCGCACGATCGAGGCCGTTGCAACAACGTGATTTAGCACTAAGTGAACTGAAAGAAGTCGGTATCGAATTGAGGAACGAGAACTGTTGATGTGTCGTGAAAAGAGGAGGGAAATGAGGAGGGAGAGAGGGAGAGGTGTGAGATGTTCGTTACCAGGTACAGAAGCCAGCATGGGTGGTAAGAGAGGTGCCACAAGGGAGACTAAAGGTGGGGCGTTTAACCGAGCAGTGGGGCATCCTCACGCGCAGCACTACTATGATACCGTCATCAGCGACGGAATCGAAGCAGTATGTAGACAAAGACCAGGACAAACATCACAAACAGGAAGAGGACCCACATGTGAAAGAAGCTGGAGAGTCCTACTTGGCGTAGATGACGCATTGTGGCGCGTAGAGAGGTACCCGCTCCCTGGAATGCTTGATCAAGGCGATCCAGCAGGCCAAGGTGGTGCTGGACCTCCTCCCCGAGTGCTGTGAAACGTCGTCGGGTTTCCTTCAAATCTGACAACAGCGCGCCGAGAATGGCATCGTTTTCTTGTTCGACCATGGTAGATGCCGATGACTGAGCGGCACGTCCAGTAGGGCTGGAAGCCGTTGTGGGACGATGGGATGGGGCGTAGCCACTCGATCCAGCTGGATGCATGGCGGAGTAGCCAGAGATGTTCTGTGGAGCTGGCATGGATGTGGATGGTCCCACGTCGACGGCATCACGTCGGCGAAACAGCGAGCTTTGGGGCTGCATCGCGCCGTTTGATGCGTGAGAAGGAGAAGACGTATAGTGAGAGGGGAATGGTTGTGGTGAAATGGACTTAGCCGAGAGAGTTGTGGTGGAGCTCAGTGTGATACAAGCCACTTCCGCAACGAACACTAGAAGCTTACGCAACGTAGGAAGAATCGTTTTGGTAGAGGGAGAAGGTGTCACACTAGCTGGGTAAGGGCACACAAACTCTTCACATTACTCTGCCGTATTGCACAGGGCAGTGTCAGTCATATTGCCTGCTGTCAGCTCATGGAGCGATTCTGCGGGCACTGGGGAATGTGGGCCTTCACCTCCGGCATCGTTCGGAGCCCCTGGCCACACCATAGGCACTTCATGGGCTGCTCCTCCATTCGTCGCAATGTCGCAACGTCTTGGTTTAGAGTAACACGCCCGTGGGTTTCCAGATCCTCGATGATGCGGTCGCTGGTGAGGAAGAAGTAGGTAGCAAAGCTGTTGTAATGCTTCTTGTGCTTCAGGCAGGGGCTCGCCAGATCCATGCTCGTGAGATGCATGTGAAGCATGGGCAGCGAGGGGATAGCGTGAAAGCCTGTAAGAAAGCGCCGCCGACCATGGATCGCAGGCTCACTGCGCTGGAGATGTGCGGAGTAGTCCCGTGCCACCTCCACCAAATGTCGCACAAGACCAACATGCTCCGCACGAAGGTCGTTGAGACTGGCAAGGCTGGTGTCTAGAGGCATCACCAGGCAATGAACCGTGGACTTGGGGAATGCATCGTTCACCACAACACAGGAATCATCCTTGTAGAGCACAGAACTTCCAACCGCCTGACGGGTCTCACCAGGGCCCAGAAGGGGGTAGCGTCGATAGGGAGATGAAGTGCCAGCCGTGGTAGGCATCGATGCGGCCTTCTGCACAACCTGACGAAGAAATGGTAGCCGAGTGCGCGGGCCGGACCCTGCAGCAGCTGCCGTCTTCTTTGCGGCAAGGTTAATGCCTGTTTGGTGCATTCTCCTGGTGTGAGGATCAATAAGGCTGCTATCGGCCTCGAGCAAGATGGTGGGAGAAGGACAGAGAGAAGCATGTGTGGCATCTGTGGCGGAGGCGGGGTGAAGATAGGTAGCTACTGCCCTCCCTTTCTGCTCATCTCTTGTGTCGTTGCTGTTGTTGTAGGTTGGGCAAGATGCAAGGCAAGAAAATACACACACACACACACCGTCCGTGCCATCAACATAGGGCGTAACTCAGCACCCAGAGGCATATGCCGGTGGTAGTTGCGCTGATGATCAACGTCACAACCCATCCACCCACAATTTGCCCCACGAGGCGCCACGACACGCCCTGGGAGCGGGCGTCGAGCAGCCCACAACCAATCGCCGCCCCCACCTGCGACTGGGAAAGCGATACCGGAATACCCACACCGGTGAGAAGCATCGTGACGAACGTGCCCCCGACCTGAATGCACCAGCCGCGTGCTGGGGTGACGGTGACGAGCTCCATGCCCACAGTTTTCATGAGGCTCGAACCAAGGCCAAACATGCCAATGGCGATACCTAACATCGCCGGGGCGACAGACCACCGTGCGCTGAGGCCCTGTGTCCCGAGCTCGTGGTTGGTGAAGGCGTCGTAGAGGATGGTGAAGGCTGCCGTGGCGTTGGCCCCTGCCACGGCGCCGTGCACGAAGCTAGACATGCTCCCCGCCACAACCTGCAGGCCAGTGAAGAGCATCTCCGCTCGTGGATTGAAGGGCTTCACGAGCAAGTTGCCAAAGCGGATGGGCTCCATCGGGTGGTCAAGGTTCCAGTCGGGGTCGTTGAAGCGCAGCACAGCGGGTGACGGCATGGCACCATCATCCACAAGAACTGCTGGCATGGTGCCGTAGGGAGGGGAAGGAGATGATGCGTGAAGCAATGGCGCACGCGTGGGGTCGAGCTCCGTCGCCAGGGATACATCCATGGATTCACACTGGGTGAGAATAGCCTCCGACCGCCCCGCCACCGGTGCCAGGCGCACAGATGGCTGATGAATCACGCGGCTGTTGACGGGCACCAACGCGGCGAGGAACATTGACGAGTTCGTCACCGGGCCCGCGGCGGCCTCTGGAGGGGGTGAGAGAGTGCGCCGCGCACATCCTTCACCAGCACCTGCGGGTATGGGCACGATGGAGGTGATGGAAGGATGGCTGGTAAGAGAGGCGTCCATTGGTGCCCCGCCGGCGGCCTCTGCCTCGGTGCGAAGTGCGCGCGACTCCCAGACGAAGAAGGTGGCAGTGCGCGCGGAATCAGCCAGCCGAGGAAAGACCCACAGCGCGCTAGCCCAGCAGAAGCCAACAACCCCCAGCACCAGGAGAATGTACTGCAGCCACAGGGGAAGATACCGCGCGAAGGTTTGCGTGAGAAGCGGAGGCTGATCAATCATCACAAAAACCACATCGACGAGCAGAGAGGCTGCAAGGGCGTAGGGAAGCACCGCGAGGGCGGCCTCAAAGGAACGCCCAGGAGCCAAGAACACATGCTTGCGAAGATAAAAGAATAGCAGGGCGGTAACAATGCAGGCGGCCACTGGAGCCGTCACCCACGAGGCCACAATCACCGCGAGGCCTCGACCCTGAACCATGGAGAAGCCTCCCGTGGCGAAGATCGCAAAGCCCAGAATGGAGCCAATCACGGTGTGGGTGATAGACACGGGGAGGCCAAAGACGGTGGAGAGGTACAACCACAGAGCTGCACTAAAGCTCGCGCACGTCATGCCCATCACCACCACATCGCGATTGAAAGTGAAGAGAAGCGGGTTGACGATGCCGCCTCGGATGGTGCTGCTCACGTGGCCTCCCATGAAGGCTGCACCAAGTAGCTCGAAGAGGCTGCAGTAGAGGATGGCCCGGCGCATGTTCAGCGAGCCGCTTCCCACGACCATGGCGAAGTTCGCGCTCAGGTCATTTGCACCAATGCCCACACCGCACAAGAAGCTGAAGAGACTCCCAATACACACAAGGGGTAATGTGGTGTTGATGGCCACGCTGCATGTGGCAAGTGACGGTGAGAGCGTCATAACCTGCAAACGATGATCTACTCTGATCGTATACAAGATGAAGAAGGGAACGGGTGATGTTTCCTGGTCCTTCTCACAGGAGGTTCTCAGTAGAGAAGAAGACCTTGTGTGTTCTTGCTAGAAACCACAGCAGCAAAATAGGAAAAGAAAGTGGAGGAGTATTGGGGGTACAGCCACACTCATGGCGAATGGCAGCAAGGCGAGTGTTACACGCCACGGTGGTACGCCCCCCACCACATGGAGGTGGGAGTGACGAAACTTTTCACATGATCACGTCGCACGGCACCAAGGGAGGGCAGACATGGACCATCCTCGATCTCATACCTTCCTGGCGCACACATTTGTGTGTGGGTGGGTGTGAAGGACGACCTCTCCATCCGTTACACTCATACACGCACGCACACACATCGCACGAAGAGAATATCTCCGTAGATCGTGTCGCCGATGTCCTTAGCTGTACATCAACGGTCGGAAAACAACAAAAACAAAAATTCTCTTTTTTTTTTACATGTCAGCTTCCGTCACTCGAGTTCTTCCCCTTCTCCTTCCTTGTCCCGGCCTCCCCACCACAGCAAAAGAGGAGAACCATGCACAGCCTCACACACATAACTGCACACAGAAAAGCCTTCGACCAACGTACGTGTGAAGAGCCGTCAACAGAGCCCATCTTCACGAGTCGGCCACCGATCCTTTCCGAGGTGGTTGGACGGTGTTGTGGCTCCACAACAGTTGTGTGCGTGTGTTGGAGGAGGAGAGGAACACCACGAGAGAGCAGGGCGGAGGTGAGGTCACGAAGGGAGGGGCAGTGGGCGAGGGCATCAGCCCATCTCCCTCTCCCCAACTCTGTCAGCCCAGCACCTCCTCTAAACATTGCCGTCGCGATTGCCGCGGCGCAAAGGCCAGGCTAGAGAACACGCACATCTCATACTTCATTCTATCACTGAGCGGTCCTTCATATATGCAACTTAGTTCTCTTCCTCCTCTTCCTCCTCGTCTTCCTGAGGACGAGTCGGAAGTGGGGCGTAGTCTAGCTCCTCATCCATGGTGGCATCGCGCTGCAACACAAGGCCCGTCTCGGGGTACTCCACTAAGCGGGCGGGTGGGAAGTTGGGGGCGTAGTCGATGCCCTGGAGGTTCTTTAGGCCATCACCCATGTAGAGCATCTGGTACTCCGCACCTGGCTTGCCACGGGTGGTCACGGCGTAGGTCATGGCGCCCGGCCAGAGCATCGAGCGAGCTACGTAGGTGCAGTTAACGCTGCTTTCGTTGTGGAAGCCACGGCGGAAGCTCCAGGCGGGGAAGCTAGCACGGCTGTGGCCGGGGAAGGAGAGGGTACAGTCCTTGCTGAGGTCGGAGAGGAATGGGTTAATGTGCTCGGTGCGGTCAATGGGCTCATCAGGCTCACCCTCCTCCTCCTCCACAACATCGGGCGGAGGGGCGACGGTCACACGGCCGTTCTTCAGCAGAGTCGGGGCAATGTGTACCCAGAAGCGGCCCTGAAGCAGCTCATCATCGGGGAAGCCCTTGAACCACGACTGCACGCTTTGGATGGTCTCGGTGTCCTCCTCATCGGGCACCTCCTGCGGGATGAGTGGGGGGATGGCGCCGTAGGCCGGGACGACAGAGGGCGGTGGAATGGGGTTGCCATCTTCATCCTCGTCCTCCTCCGGCACCGCACCCTCGGTGGTGAAGATGTCACGAGGGGCGATGCGGCAGTTGGAGGTGATGCGGGCAATCTGCGCGCGGAGGTAGTTCTTCTCCACACCAGGGAATTTGGGGTGGCTTAGCACGGGGGCCTCCAAATCGCCCGTGAAGGCGTTGCGGATGAAGCGCGCCGCGCACACCTGCTGCGGCGTCACGTCGGGAAGACGCGTCCATCGCGTGGGATCGGTGCTCGGGGCGGCGTAGTACACCGACTCATTCACTCCAGTTCCTGCCTCCTCACGGGCGACGGAGTGGTGCTTGCGAGCCACATAACCAAACAACACCTCTGCCACACCCTCAATGGGTTGGCCTTCCTCCTCGTCATCCTCGAGCTCTTCCTCCTCCTCCTCGGGAAGTCGTGAGGGATCGATCTTGGTTTCGGCGATGTAGTAGTCACCCGGAGATCCCGTCACTTTACCCCAGAAGCGCGCGCTCGCCAGAGGCTCTGCCCGCACCAGCTTCTTCAGGCCAATCACCAGACGAAAGCTCTCCTCGCTCGGCAGACCGGTGCCGACGGCGTTGAAGGCGTGCTGCTCCGTCACAATATCGTTGAGGAATCCAGGAAGCTCTTCCTCCTCCTCCTCGGGTGGGGGTAGCTCCTCCTCCTCCTCATCTCCATCCAGAGGCTTGCGATGTGGCTTGGGTGGGGCGATGGTGGTGCAGTAGTTGGAGGCCCAGCTCACGTTGGTGAGGGCGTCTGCCGGCACGTTGCTCTTCGCTAGCAGCCTCGACTCTGAGTAGAGGCTGCACGTCTTGGGTGGCACGTTGTTGCCCGTGAGGACGAAGGTGGAGGTTGGCTGAAGCGCCTCCAGGGTACTACGGGGCTTCTCACAAATCACGTGCGAGAGGACGGATACCATGTGGTTCCACAGCGGCGTGCCGCGGATGTCAGAGTCGGTCAATCCTGGCATGTGTCACAGCAGTGAAATGTGTGTGTATGTGTGGTACTGATTGGGGGGTACGAGTGTGTCGTACACCAAAGGCAGCCTTTGTGTTGTGAGGTCGTTCAGCCACTAGCAGCGTCGAGTTGTGGAGCGAGAAGCTGCAAACACGGCGACTACCAACAGGTGGACGGCGTAGAAACAACACCAAAAATAAAAAGAAGCACCAAGAATGGCGAACCTACCCATGATAATGAATGATGAAAACAGAAAGAGAGAGATGGATGATGAATGCAAGTGCGTAAGGTGAGGATCCAAAGCCTTCACAGTTGTTGTTCGCACAACAACAGCAGTAGCGAGAAGCAGATCCCTTGGTACGTGATGATGGCCAGTGTTTAGTGAGTCAGGTGGACTTGGGATCCCTAAGCACATCAAACTCTGGTTTCTTGTGAAGTGGCTTCTCCAGACTACGCAAGGGTGACTTCCACGCACGATCTTTATCAATCATGGTGCCATACAACTGCTCCTGCCCCGGATTCACACGTGTCTCGTACAACATCTCCGACTCGTAGCCCATCAAGGTTTGCAGAAAGACATCGTGGCCCAGTGAGAAGTAGAGTGCCGCAGTGATGGTGGCGCCTAAACCAAAAATGCGGATTGGGGCCCACATGAAAGCCTGCCGCGCAAGTTTGTTGCGATCCACGCGTGAGTCGTTAAACCGCACGTGCATGATGCCTCGCCAACTACGTGTGCGGCGGATGATGGGCCGCTGCGAGATCTCCCGCGCGGCGCGGGTGGGTGGGATGAAGGACATAGCCCACGGAAAGTCTAGTGAAGCAACAGTTGGAGTGAAGAAGAAAAGAGGAAAAATAGGTGACGAACATCATAGCATGTGATGGGTGCGGTAACAGAAACCAGCAGCACCGACGTGAAGTGGGCTGAGCACAGCACAGAGATCTCACGTTATTCAGCTGTTTATCTCAGTGGTCGTTACTAGTTACTCGAGTGCCACACAATGGTGGCCCACAATCCGTCCTTCTCACAGCCCCCGTTATGTTGGTGCATCTAGGCCTTTCGTGCCTTCTTGCCAGGCTTGCCGCCCGATGACTTGGCTGAAGTTCCCTTCTTGCCTCCCTTCTTGGGCTTGGCAGGCTCCACAGCTCCTTCATCCACGTCGTAGAAGTGCTCCTCATCATCATCATCGTCATCGTCATCGTCGTCACCGCCCTTGCCTCCAGGTCCCACCATGCCAGATACCACAAAGCCCATATCATCATCATCATCTCCCTCATCATCATCCACGGCGGGGAGCTTCTCCTTCTTGGCGCGCTTCGTCGCTGGCTCCGCCGCCTTTGCCCCCTTCTTGGTTCCCACAGCTTCGGCGGAGCTCCGCTTCTTGCCGGGCGTGGTGGCTGCCCCCATCTCTTCCTCCAATGATGTGCCCTTGAAGTAGGCCGCCTTGTCTGTGACGCCGTAGCGGCGGAGGTAGGCCTCCTCATCATAATCATCATCTTCATTGGTGGGGGCGGGAAGCTCCTCCGTGAGCGGGGCGCTCGCATCATCTCCGCGATCCACGCGCAACACGCAGCCACGCAAACGAGAGCCGTGGAGCTTCTCCTGCGCGTAGGCGGCGTAGGCGGGAAGGACGAAGGTCAGCCGAGCAATCCCCGTCGCGAGACGTGTTTGTGGGTGAACGAGAAGCTCACAGGACTTGAGCTTCCCACAGGCGGCAAAGTGCTGACGAAGCTGCTCAGCCGTGATGTCATCGGCGAGGTTGCCCACGTAGACCTCGCAAGGACCTTGATCGAGGAGGTTGTACTTTGACGTGATGCCCGAGACGTTTGCGGCGCTGCTCGATGTTTGTTGGAGCGGGGTGGCCAATTTCCGTGGTGCCCGGGCCTCCTTCTGAGGCACCTCTGCCCCCAGCGGTACCACCATCTCATCAAAATCCTCCACACCCTCAGCGGTGCTCGAACCGCTGGCACCAGGAAGTGGTGCGGCGGGCGTTGCCCGACCCGCACCTCCGCGTGAGTAGGGCAGAGACCCAGGCGCTGCCGCAGGAACAGCCGATACCTTACGTCCTAGGAGCTGGAAGCCATCAAAGAAGCGCAAGGCGGGTTGCACATCCTCATCACTCGTGAAGGTGAGAAAGGCCTTGCGGTTGTTGGAGGTCATCTTGATGGTATCGAGCTTCGCCTCGAGCTGCGGCGCCACCTCCCGCAGCACCTCGCGGATGATCTCTGGCTGAGCAACCTTGGCGAGATCGGTCAGGAGCACCTGGCGGGAGAAGCTATCCTTGCCGAGGTCCTTCATGCCGGCAATATCCTGCACCGCCTCGAGGTCACGAGGCTTGGGCTCCTCCACACGAAGGGAGCGGCCGAGGAACTTGCGCCCGTTGAGCACGCGAATGGCCGTCGCGACGCTGTGTGGTGATTGGAACACAAGGAAGCCAAAGCCTTGGCCTGGGCGCTTGATCAGCCGAAGTGGCTTCCCCACCTTCCACGCTGTGGCAAACTGCATAATCTCATCCTCGAGTGACGGCTTTCCCGCCGCCTCGTAGTTGTAGGGGAGGCCATCAATGAAGATCTTGTTGTTGAGGCGCTTGGGCAGCTCCGTTCCTTCAGAGGTCACCGTGGTGATGACCTTGCGTGGGGCGGAAGGGGCGCCATCGGCAACAGCAGCGGGGGCAGCCTTGGGGGGTTGCACTCTTGCCTTGTTGGATGGCATCCCTTCATGTTGGCGTTGTGGGCGCTGCGGTTGTTGCTGATGTTGCTGCTTTTGGTGGTAGTTGCCGGCTCCTCCACGTCGTGGGGGTGCGGATGTGCGCATCTTGGAGTAGTCCACGTCATCTTCACGTCCTGCGCGAGCGCTCACCGCCGTTGGTGGGGCATCTCCATCATCATCATCGAAGGATGCCCGACGAATTGGTGCAGCAGAAACAACGGGAAATGCAGGAACCTTTGATGCCCCGCGGCCAAGTGCGCCACCACGCCCACGGCCTCCACGGCCTTGTGTGCCACCACCCCCACGGGAGCCACCACGACCACGAAAGGCCATTTCAGAAACTGAGAGAATATGTGTGTGTTGATGAAGGGGTCAAGCTCCCTTTCCCTAGGCTTCATTCAGAAAGAGGGAGAAGAAAGTGATGTGATGCCTGCACATGAGGTACACCATGCAAAGAGAGCACAAGAGCTTCACACAACGGAAACAACCACGTAGCTTCATCACCACCTACAAGCACATCCACCAACGGTTTCACTTGCTACCACCTACTCTACCTATACTATCCATCAAGTGCCGGGCAGTGGGGTGCAGAAGAGAGGGAGATGACTGACAAACAACGCACGTACTCCCGCGCGCGCTTACCACCGCCCCGTCTCGTGCCAGGCGCGGAAGTTGGCCACTTCCACGTGAAGGGGATTGGTGGTTTCGTGGCAGGCCCACGGCTCGTCGGCCATCGTGTTGAGGAGTAGCTTCGTCACTCGCTCAACGGCAAGGCGGGTGGAGCGGCGCTCATAGCGGTTGGAGCCGTGGTAGGATTCCAGCGCATCACCCAGCCGCTCCGCAATACGCCACACCATCGCATAGGAGATGTAGTGCTTCTGGAGCTGTTCGCGCATAAATGGGGTGGCGAGTGCGATGACGGCAGCATCATTGTGAGCCACCATAAAAGCGGCGTCGTAGAAATCGGCCCAGGCCGACTTGAAGGCATCGGTGCATGGTGAGCTCATGGATGGGAAGTCCTTCAGAACGCGGCCCCACCACAGCTCCTCCAGGTTGGGTGAGCTACCTTCCTCACGCAACGCACGCAGGATGTTGGCCGTCACAGGGCCCTCCTCTACTGCCAACGGATCAACCACGTACTTGTTTAGGCCACGCAGGGGTTGGTAGTGATCGCGCTCCACTTCGCTGTAGCCCTCCACACTAAAGATGTTGCCGCTGTCGTAGGCGATGCCAACGTGGCTGCCGGTGAGAGCCGCCGCCGTACTGGAGCTCTTATTCACCACCTGGCGCATGTTATCCAGCCGGGGGAGCATATCACCCTGGGCGTAGGGCTGCGTACGCCCAGTGACGCCCATACCCCAGTACTCCACAAAACGTTGCTGGGTGAGGAGTGGGTGGCTGCGGTGGCTCGTCTGGAGGCTCGCGCCACATCGGCGGAGGTGTCCGGCTACCTTTGTGCGCATCGCAAATGGATGAATGCACTCTGAGTGAGAAGGGTGTGTGGTTCAGCTCAACCACGTATGTGCTATCCTAGTGAAGCTCACAAATAAATGAACGTACCTACCTTTACAGCAAACGAGATTATCAATGAAGTGTAGTGGGGAGAAGGTAGGGTTGTGTGGGGGCTTTTGTACCCTTGAGTCATTGTGCAATGATGTTGTGGGATACCGTGACACACACACACAACACCGATGTCGTGTGAGTGTGAGTGTGTGAGTGCTTCCCACACGAGCCAATAGTATGTGGTTGTGGTTGTGTTGGTTTGCATACATCAAGTGAGTGGGTTTGCTGTGTGCTACTTCTTGCCTCGCTTCTTGCGTGTGGCAGCTGCAGCAAGACGTTGCTCAATCGTCATCTCTGCATGTTCGATGCGCTGCTCCACCTGCTCCATCTGGAACACCGTATCTGGTGGGAGCTCAATCGCATCGGCAGGGGGAAGCGGCAGCAACTCCGACGGAGCTCGCGCACCCTTCTTGGCTCCCCCAGTCTTTGCTCCACGTGAGGAAGGCCGGGAGGAGGCGGCGCTGCCTCGCTTAGACTTGCTCGGTGGGCGAGGTGTGGCGGCGGCATTCGCGGCCGCCTCCTCCGGCACCGCAGCGGCAGGCGCCTCCTCCGTTGGCGGTAGCTCCGGCCCACGCAACAGCGGGCTCATATCGAAGCTCTCTAGATGCTTGTTGAGCCGCAACACGTAGGCGCGCTCAACACGCTCATACTCACTCGTACTCAGCGCATTTTGCCTGTTCTCAACATCCGCGCGCTCACGTGCGTGCTGATCCTCAATCCATGCTGCATCACGCTCCATCGTGAGAGTTTGTAGTGGTTCATCAAAGAGCTCATCAAAGGCCTCTCGGAGAGTGTGCTCCGCCTCGAACCACAGCTGAATCCGCTCACTCTCCGTGGAGTAGAGCTCCGTCGCTAGGAAGGAGCGCAACGGGGGCAGGCACACCGTGGAGCTATCCTCAATCACCATCATGCGCTTCGTGTTCTTCACGAGGGCAGCTGGCGGGGCACACATCAGGTAAAAGAAGAGCCGCCAGTGCATCATGATGGAGCTGGTGAGATGCTGAAGCAGCGCGGCAGCCTCGGTGATGGAGAAGTAGGGGCCCACAGTGATTTGCTTCTCCACCTCCACCACCTCCTCCTCAATGGTATGAACCGTAACGAGAGGTGCCTTGGCGAGCTGCTCCTTCAGTGCCGCCACCTGCTTCTTGCTCAGCTTCTCCTTGCTTAGCTTCTTCTCAATGGCGGCTGAAAACTCTGGGTCGGGTATCTCCTTCGTCTGTGGTACTTTCCGCACCTGCCGCTCCAACACCACCGTTGGCACCAAACACGCCTGCGACGTCATGGCCTCCTGCAAGGCGTGCATCACCATCGCCTCCACCTCTGGCTCGGTGATGTTGTCGGGCAGGCTGTAGAGGCTCTCCACAAGACCCACGGCGTTGAGAAGTAGGCAGCGCGCCTGTACGCTGCTGAAGCCATGGTAGCGAGCAAATTGAAGCACCTCCTCGAACCACTCCACCAGGGCGGTGTGTTGGAGCTCCTCCGGGCTCTCCTCACGATAGCAATAGCGGGTGTGGGGGCGGCACTCGGGCACACTGGGCTCCAGCTCGGCTGGATATCGCACAAGGTCGTCGGGGTGGTCCATGGAGCATGACGATGTGCAGGCACCACCACCATGATGATGATGGTAGCTGTGCTCAACAAAGGAGTGGCGATCACGGCTGAGGATGAGATCATCCTCGGTGCGGTCGCGGGCGGGGAGATGAACCCCGAGAGCGCGTGCAACTCCGATGCGAAGAAGGGCTAACGTGGATGGTGGCGTAACATCTAAACCTCGTGCGGAGGTGGAGGCGGCCTCGTTGGCATCCATTGGTACAGCTCCCTCAAAGGCGCTGATAGAGGAGGGAAGAGAGATGGGCGATTGTGGTTGCTGGGCGAGGCGCTCCTCACTCGCAATGCGGCACATGCTTCCCGATGGAGATGATTTGCTCGGCGGTCCATCCATCATGGCGTCATTGTTGGTGGTGTTGTTGGCCCTCCAGATGGCCTCACTATGAAGGAGGTAGCACTCCTCCGCGAGGCGCTCGTTGTGGAGGCGCTCACGTACCAAACGACATGCCTCAGATCCGAGCTCGGGTGTGGTGGGCGGGCAGGCGGAGGCGGGGAAATTGGCCGCTGAGCGCGTGGCGGCTGCACCCATCCGCGCGGATGCTTCCTCCTTTTCCCCTTCCATGGCCCAACTCACACATTGGAGGAGCTCCTCAACGAAGGGGAGTGAGAAGAAGGTGGCCTGATCGGGTGGGGCGGTGAGAATCAGAGACTCCTCCGCGTAGGCCGTGGATGGCATCTCGTCTAGGTGCAAACACACAGTTCCTGCGTCGTGAAGAAAGAGAGAAGATGAAGGAGAGAATTCAGCTCTTGATGGTTGTGGGAGTTGTTGTTGTTGTTGGCGTCATGTCAAGAGGGTTGGTGATGCACATCACTACATCATGCCAACTAACAATAAAAGTTCTCACTCATGGCGAATTACATGATGCTGCTGAAGTCTGAAAAAATGTCACGAACCGTAGAAGAAGAAAAAAAGCTCATTTGAGATCCATGTGGGGTGAGAGAGAGCCGTCGTACACCATTGTTATGTAGATGGCATCTCTGCTTCATAGACCTCAGGCATCATCTGTTGTGGTGTGGGTGGAGCAGCAGTATATGGGAGAACCCTCTTCCCCGTATGAGCACGTCATGGATGTTCGTGGGAAAGACATGAAAAATGGAGCTCAAACACGCAATAACATCCACAACAATGAAACAAAAACAAAATCACAGCAACAACAATCCATCCGAGGGAGGGGAGGGCATAGGTGGATCATTCTGTTAGAACACTACTTGGAGAGGCGGTCAGATACAGAGATGCTGTTTGCCCCGAGGCCTGCGTTGGAGTTGGTGATGGAGCTCATCTCCTCATCATCCTCATCCATATCCCTATTGGCGTCGCGCTCAAGGTCCTCGGAGCGCTCATCCTCATCCGATTCATAATCCACCTTCGCGTACATTTGGTTGTTTGAACGTGCCAAGAGCACCAACACCGCGAGAAGAACGCATGCGGCAATGCTGAGAACGATGATGGCGATGATATCGCCCGTGTGGCTATCCGTCATACTGGATGCGTAGCTAACAACTCCAACGTGTGCTACTGTGTTGGAAGACATGATGATGTACAAAGGGGTAAACGTCAACGACACGTGGAGGTGAGGTTGAATAAATGAAAAAAAAAAAAGTAGAAGAGAATCACAAGGAAAGAGAGAAGAAGAAGAAGAAAGATGATGATAACCACTAACTCTGTTGGAGCACTTGGGTATGTGGGTTTGGGTGGGTTGATAGTGTTGTGAACGAGTTGTGTGTGGGTGTGTGTGTGGGTGGGTGGGTGTGTGTGGGTGTGTGTGTTGTGATGGTAGAGAGCTTGTGTGAGTGGTAGAGAGAGCTGCTCCACAAAACAAAAGTGAGCAGGATGCTCTCTTTGTTGTGTGAGGTGGCAGAGGGAGAGAGGGGAGGAGCACGGTTGATCGGGTAGCATCCTAACCCCTCCCATGCGGAAGAGGCACCACACACACACACACACAAGCAAAACAAAAGAAAACAACAGAGTGAAACGATGAAGACGATACGGCAGATATCCATCCTTCTATGGTCTGACAACACGCATGTGCATGATCATGATCTTCTACCCGTTGTTGTTGTTGTTGCTGGCACTAGTCCTACACGGCAGTAGTAGCAGCGGGCCCCTCCTGCAAGCTTGGTGGGAGCGGCTCTCCATCCATCACCCTAGCCACCCCAACACCCGCGCCACCATCACTCATCGGTGAGTGGAGCTCATCTACTACGTTTGCTGCTGGCGCGGCTGCTGATGATGGTGGCTGCTCTCGCTCAAGAAGATCTTCGCGATTGGGAAAAAACAATTCCGTCAATCGGGCGAAGGAGGTGGCTCGGCCGCCGGCACAGGCAGCCTCCAGATCGCGCTGCAGAGATGGGTTGAGCAGGGGCGCGTGGCGGCGGAAGGCTACGAGACTCTGATACAAATCCAACACACAACGCACCACAAATTCCTCCTGCGGCTTCTGCCGCTCGTACTCTGCCATCACTGCCTCGGGCGCGACGAGCAAGCCGCTCAGCCGCTCGGGGAGGCAGGTGGGATCCATCTCTCCGCCCTGCAGCTCCTGAAGGCCTTGGAGGAGCTCCACGCTCACCTTCGCGGCGGAGCACCGCTGAATGGCCGGCTCGAGCTTGCTCAGCTGGCTGGCGGCTGATGCCGCGCGGATATCCTCGTCGAGGTGCAATGCCCGAGAATCCGCCGCCACCTGCTGAAGCTGCCGCCGCACTGCGAGGAGTGCTGTGATGGAGTCGCTGGTGAAGATGATCTCCTTCTCCATCACCTCAATCAGCAACACCGTTCCTAAAAACTCCGAGGCGAAGGCGTACTTGGCCGCGGGCAGCGCCACATCGGGTATGCCCGGTACGAGCGGAATGAGCCACTGATGTACCTCTACACTACTCAAGACCACCTCACTCCGCGCGATGAGCCGCGAGAGGGCGTGGGCGGAATCGGTGGCGCTCAGATAGGGATCGATGGAGGCAACACGGGCATAGAGTGGGAGTGCGGTGAGCCGCACAGTCTTCACCTGCGCCGTGCGTGGGGCGGGAAGGGCGTACAGAGTGATGGAGATGGTATCGGGGCATCCTTCCACGGCGCGGAGGTACACCTCCATGCGGCGGCCGCCCGTGGTGCCGCTCTCTTGGATGGGCCGGGCGAGGATGAGAGCCTTCGTGGTGGATGAGCTCACCGCCTCCAGGGGCTGGGTGGAGATGGTGGTGGATTCTGTGCCATGTGCATCGAGGGCCACCGCGCTGCGAATGACGGCGTACTCCAACGCCACATCTGAATCAATGGTGAGGGAGAGCATCGCGCGGCCAGCTAATGCGTGCAGCGATACCTGCGCCGTGAAGGTGCTCGCCACCGCCACAACGGGGCACTGTTTCTGCGCTGCACCAGTCAAGCGGGCCAGCTCCGCGGCCTGTTGGGTGATGGCATCCTTCAGCTGATGAATATCCCGCTCCGCATCCTCGCGCTGTGCGGCTAGCAGCTCACGCTGGCTCGGTTGGGAAGGCTCCACCCCACCCGCCACACGTAGCGTGGCCGCCCCTTCCATCGCCACAATCGATGGCGCCGCTCCCGCGCCCGCACCCGCACCCGCACCTTCTTGCTCTGCAAGCCAGAAGGATATCAGTTGGCCGCTAAAGAGGTGAATGAGCAGCTCAGGCTGCTCAGGGCCCTGGCACACCACACCACCCACAACACTCATGATGCGCTCCTGAACGTTGATGTAGAAGAGGAGCTCCAAATGCACCTCCGCACCGGGACCACCATCCCCCACCACTTCCGAAAAAATGCGCAAGCTGCCATCTTCATAACCCGCCACGATCTCCTCCTTCTTATCCGCATTCACATCAAAGGTGGTGAGGCAGGTGATGGGGCTCGGGTGGGAGTGCGGGGAGGTGGGCGAGGTTGCCCCGCCACCACTGTGGCCCATCATGTGTGTGCAGGTACGCTTGAGCACACCTTGCTCATGCACGTTGAAGATGCCAATGGATCCTGCCTGGGTGCCGTAAATGAGGCGGTACCTCTCCGCCTGAAAAAAGAGCGCCGTAACTGCCGCCTCACATCCAACCTCCGCCTCCAACTTGTTGTGAATGAGCAGGCGGATGGTGCGGTCGTTGCAGCCAATGAAGCACAGATAATCGCTCACACCACGATCGCTCGGCTGCTGCTGCAAGGTGCGCCAACACGGAAACACCACCATGGATAAGATGCGATCCGGTGCCATGTAGAAGCCCACCTCCTTCATCTCCTTCATGGTGGTCATCATAAAATCCCCGGCAACAAAAATAAATGGAGTGAAGATGGCAATGCTGTGCAACTTCTCCGTGGCGTTGGTATCCACGGAGAAGAAGTGGCGGCCCTTGCGTGAGTAGGCATCCAGCACACTCCCGCGGAGGATGAAGAGCTGGTCGGAGAAGAGGGTGGCGCAGCTAACCGGGGGCTTCGTCTGTGTTGGATCATTTGGATCCACCGTGGAGAAGGCCGGCACCCGCTCCAGGCGCTTCCCAATTGAAAACACCTCCACGTGGCCGGAGCTATCACCCATCGCAACACGCTGTTTCCCCTTCTTCGTCGCTGGGTACATGAGCAAGCAGCCACGAGAGGTCGTGGAGGAGCCCGCTAAGTCGCGGCGCTGAAGATTTAGCGGTCGCGGCATCGTAAGTGTGTACGGCTGCTTCCAAAATGAAAAAAAAAATGAGAAAGAGAAGAAGCATGGCAACCGTGATGATGAAGATGGTGATGATGTCTGAGCACACACATGCCACCACATTTGAGGTTCATTAAATGGTAGGATCAGCCACCACCACAGGTGCGGATGCTCTTCTTCCGATATTAGGTGCTGCTAGAATGCGCCACCACAACACCACTCATTCCTTGGCTATCTCTGTGAGTCATCGGCGTACCCCACAAACCAGCACACACCCCACCACGCCATCCCCACAGTGCGTGTGTGTGTGTGCGTGTGTGTTGGATGGAGTAGCAGCCCATGCATGAGCACTACTTGCTGCGATTGGGAATGACGGGAGCCATGTGCTCCACCGGCTCCTTGCCAAACTCCAGCACAAGACTGCTGCTGAAACGGAGGTTGTGGCGCTTGAGCCACTTTCCCACAGTTTCTTCCGAGGATCCGAAGAACTCCTGGTGGGTGTAGCTGCCCTCCGCCCCGCTCGTGGCAACAAAGTGGCGCGCCGCGGAGGTGAGGACCTCGCGCTCCACCTCTGCCTCGGCGGTGTGGCGGCTGAGGGCCACCAACCCCACAATGCGGCCAACATCCTCCGTATCAAGGCTGCCGTGGGTGTAGGCACCAATAGAAAGATGATCGCACATGTGCGGAGCAACTTTGAGTGGCGTAACGTTGCCGATGCGCATGTTCTCGCCCAACACCGCAATGGCGGCCTGGAGATCCGCGGCGCACTCCTCCGTCAGCGCCCGGGTGGCCTCGGCGGGGTCGGCCAACAGGCTCCCGCCACTGGCATCCAGCATCGCGCGGAGCTTCGCCTGCACACCAACGCAGGTGCGCTGGAAGTGGCTGTTGCGGGCGGCAAAATCCGTCTCGCTGCACATGGTGATGATGGCCGCCCCGCTCGCCGGTGTAGATCCGCGGCAGCACACCACAAATCCATGTTCGGTGATGCGATTGCCCTTCTTCATGGCGCGCGCGGCACCCTTCTTGCGCAGCAACGCAACCGCCGCATCCATATCACCGGCTGATTCTCGCAAGGCAGACGTGCAGTCGCTGATGGGTGCCTCGGTGCGGTAGCGCAGCGTCTTGACGAGCTCCATGAAGGCCTTCTTGTCCGTGGGCAAGCAACGAAGCATACACGTCCTCCACATGGTGGTGATGATGATGTGAGTGTGTGTGTGTGTGTGTGAAGAGAATATATGATGGTCGTTAGCTGGATTGGAGAGAACACGATGCGCTACACATGAAGCAAGGAGTGTTGTGCGTGTAGGAGAGAAGAATGAAGAAGGAAGAAGGAAGGAGGCACATTTACACAATAGCAGCTGTCTTGTGTTGCAACACGAGCAACGCTCCTCGTTGGTGTTTCTGTTGTTGTTGTTTGGGGGCTGTAAATGTACATGCGATGAGGCTCGCACACCAACACCAACCTCGCCACCTACACCCGCCCAGTGGATTGGCTGCTGTGGTAGATGGATGGAAGGATAGAGGAGTTGTTGTGTGGTGTGGGAGCCTCCAGCAGCAGTCGCGAGCGCTCAGACACATCGGTGTGTTGCAATGAGTTTCCCAACACGGCAGAGCTGCCAAGATTCCTCACTGATCCCCACAAACTATCCGTGTTGAGCTGGCTGCTCGTGCCCAGGCCCATGGAGCTCTCCAGGTGAGACTCCGCATCCTCCACCACCTCACGGCCAACGTTGCGGCGATCTGCCGGAATCCGGAAGGTGCCCTCCGCGCTGTACTTGGCCTTGTAGTAGAGCTTCTCTGCCTCTATTGGGCCGTAGAGATTCTCGGTGAGGAGCTCCGTCCAGCTGCAGATGGGAAAGCCGCGCTCAGCCCATTCATCATAACTCATGCGTGGATGTATCGGCCGATCATGTTGGCTGAGATCGGTGGTGGCCTCGGTGCGTGAGGTATCAAGTGTCTGCGGCGGAGAGGAGCGGCTGTCGGTGGGGGATGTAGCTCCTCCGCCACGAACGTTGGTCATGGCCACGCACCGCGTCTTGTGCTCATCGAGGAGGTCGGGCTCATCACGGTAGTGGTGCATGCGCCTGGCAACATCCGCGGTGGTGAGGGGCATCAGCTGGGCCTTGCGCTTCGCCGTTTCTTGATGAATGCGCGCGTTGTGGCGGCGATCCTGCACAGAAAACTGTGCGTGAAAAAATCTCGACGACTCACCGCTCGTGCGCTTGTTGCGCCGTCTTCCTGGTGAAGGAGATGGCATCACTACAACAACAACAACAAAAAAAAACTTGGTGTGTTGTGGCGATGTACAGGTGGAAGGAGGTACGAGGGGGGGCGTACTCCTCCCCCGATGATGTTGGCTTGGAAGTGTTGCCTCGCCGCAGGAAGAGGCAAGCGCCAAACAAACTACGCTACAACAGTACAAGACGGTGATGAAGAAGAAGAAGAGGTGCGGAGTGAGTTTGCGCACACACACACACTAACATGAATAAACGGCATCCACGCAACAAGATAAGACGTGTATTGATGTGATGGCACATGGCCGAGGTAAGATGGATGCGATAGCGCCACCTCACCTTCACCACTACGCTGTGGGCAGTGGCATCTGAGGAGGCGGGAGGCCCGGAAGCACCGTGGTACGCGGGCGCAGCACACGTGGCGGAGGAACAGCAGCGGGAAGGGGCTGAGGTGGGGAGGCCGTTGGTGGTTGGCCCACCGTGAGGAGGAAGGCCTGCCCATCAAAGCTGGTGGTGGTCAACGTGTTCGGTGTGGCGTGAGACCATTCCAGCCCCACCACAAACTCACGATGATGCTGATAGCGGCCAACGAGCGGGCGTTGTGGCTGATTGAGATCCCACACGCACACCGCCATGTCGTAGCCGCTGCTCGCCAACATGGTGCGTGAGTGCGGGGCAAAGCGCACGCGGCGGCAGGCCTGCTCATGCCCGGGCAGCGAGGCGAGAGGCTGGGCAGGCTTGCGGGCATCCCAGAGGCGTACGGTGCGATCAACGCCACCCGTGGCGAAGATGTTTGGATCATGTTTGTTGAAATCCACCGACAACACGATTTGGTTTTGATGCGCAAGCTGCGTCAGAACAGAACGTTGCGGGTTGCGCACATCCCACAACTTCCACGTGCCATCTCCACTGCAGGAGAGGATCGATGTCGGGCTACGCGCTGTGTTGGCCACCTCATAAACCTCCTTCAGGTGCTCCCGCATCGTGGCGATGGATGCCTGCGGTCGTGCTGCGCTGTACATCTTGATGGTGGTATCCCAGCTTCCGGAAAAGAATTCCGAGCGTGTGGCGGAGTTCCACGCCACCGACGCCACCTCCGCCTGATGCTCCGCTAGATGCATCATAGGAGCCACACCATTCTGATTTACGGATTGTGGTACGTTGTACAGCTTCACACCATCTCCGCAGCCCACCACAACAATGTTGGCATCCATCTCACTGAAGCACGCATCGAAAGCTCCATCGGCGGTACCCCAGCAGCCGACGAGAGGCATCGGAGCTCCGCCACCCACTCCGGGCGGGGCGTTGATGATATACACCTTACCTGATCCCGCAACACCAAAGTGTTGGGCAGCGGTGATGAGGAGCTGCGATGGCTGCCATGGATTGGACCGAACGCTGTGGCCCGCAAAGCCTGGGTGAAGGGTGAAGGATGGCATCGTGGAACGGTGCACGCGTTGTGGTTGGTGAAAAGAGATGTGTGCGTATTGGTATGTGCGTGTTGGTAGGTGTGTTTTCGCGTGAGTGTGTGTGTGTGTGTGTGACGATGGCAACGATATCCACCGCACGTGTCAGTGGTGTGTGTTATGAGTAGCTAGGAAGAAAAAAAAAATAGTATGGAATAGCAGAAATATAGAACGCTGTGCCAACAACACTACAACACGGCCATCACAGTTCTTCCAATCATCGTCTGACGTACATCACAACGTTACTCGATGGTACAAAAGATGCAGTGAGGTGAAGTCATGGGTGCAACACGCAGGAGCACAACATTTGGCAGAAGAAGAATACAGGAGGTGTTGTGCGCCAATCATAATCGGCGCAGAAATCCTTCAAGGGTGGATTGGTGTTGCGGCTCAGTCGGCGCACGCATGGGTGCGGAACGTTTCGGCGGGTGTTGCGCGGTACCAAGCTGGCTGAAGATCTCAACACTGCTGCTGGGGCTCTCCGATGTGGCATGGCGCTCCTTCGTCGGGGTTGGTGGCGCAACGCTAGAGCGGCCACGTTTGCGTGCGTGTTTGCGGGGAGATGAGCGGCTTGGATGAGGTGGTGGCGACTGTGATTGGGTGAGCTCCGGATCGGAATCGGAACTCACGCTACACACCTCCGCAGAGGTGCCAGCCATGGAGGAGGTGTGTGGCAGTGATGTATGCGTTGTGAATGGCTCCACCTTCATCATTGGGCACTCATCCGCATCCTCGAACAGCCATCGTGATGAGGTGCATGAAGGAGGTATTGGGGCCGATGATGTTAGGGGAGGCGCCGCAGCTGCGACCGCGCTCTCCGCCTTCACCGTCCAGAGAAGCTGCGGTGGCTTCGTGTTGGCTGATATCCAGCATGGCGGTGTATGTGCCTCCAGCTGCTTCAGAAGCTGGCGATAGCGCACAGGTCGAGCAATCCGTGGTTGGTGATGTGGGGTGAGTGGCATGAATGCGGTGTTGTGCTCCACACAACGTCGCGAGTGTTGTGAAGGGGTGAAGATGCTCTATAGGGTAGGAAGAAAAAAAAGAAAGATATTCATTCCATGAAACAGCACACGTGCACACATCTCTCGTTGGTTTAGCCACCGCGATGCATCCCGCATCATCCATCCATGTGGGTATTTGTGTTATGATTAACCGTGCTTAGCCTCATCGGCGAGCCCACATCATCGAAGGAGAGACGAAAAACTGTGTTGCGTCGCTCATCCTCCTCGCCAAAAAAAAGAACCTCCTTAAGCACGCCATGGCAGCCACACACACACAGCCTTCAACATGAATTGAAGGATGGCCAACACACTGAAGAAAACCTCTGTGTGTGTGTGTGTGTGTGCTTCGTGTGGTGCCTTGGTGCTGTTTGGGTACCACAGTGCTCCTTCTTGTCTGTGAGAGGCCCATGGATGTGCCTCCCCCACACTCTCGCACTCCTTCTTATCTTATTTCTTGGATGATGTAGTTGATGCAGTTGGCGGCTGCTTGCTCTTCCGTTGTTGGTAGAGCGCCACACGATCCTTGGCTGCCTTGCCATCATCCTTCTTGGCGCGGCGCAGCGCCCGGCGCTCTTGTGGCGCGAGCTCCTCCGAACCAACATCGCTGTACTTGCGCGACGAGCCACGGAAGAGGTCCTGCGGGGCCAACGCATTCTCCCGCGTGGTGGCGAAGGAGCCCACCGCCTCCACGGCAATCGCCGGCGCTTGGTTCTCCACCGCGCGCACACGAGCATCTAAATCCTGTTGCGCTGGCTTCGGCGTGAAGAAGAAGTTGCTGAGCGCATCGAGATGCTGCGCCAGACGCTTCCACATCTGCACCGCGCGGAGCTCATCCTTCTCAATCTCCGTCAGCGGCTCCGCGCTCGGTGCTCCGGCCAATCCCTGCGCCTCCTCCGCCAGGCGGGCCTTCTCCAGGTACTCCTTCTCGTAGAGATCCATCAAGGAGAGCTTCGATTTGGTGGCATCCTGCGCGGCGTTGTACTTGGCGGCGTTGAGGTCCTGCGGGGTGCTGAGTGCGGTGCGACGCACCACATCATCAAAATTCTTGCCCACGATGCGCTCCTTGATGCGATCCTCCAGCTTCGCGGTGAAGGCCTCGGTGATGACGGGAACGGCCTTCATGCCGTGCTCGAAATCAATGTCCTCCACCTCCAACAACGCCTCGCGTGGGCGTTTGTTGGCCGCCGTTTCACCCGCCATCGTCCAGTCGGTGTTGTGCAAACGGCGCTGCTCGAGACGCTCCACATGACGCTTCTCTCGCAGCCGCTCATTCTCCAGGGCGGTGAGGTTGGGATCATATTGATACTCATCATCATCATCAGCATCCATGGCCGCATCTCCATCATCACCACCAGCTCCATCATCATCACGGCCAAAGTTGCCGGCCTCATCTTGCAGGATATCTTCGCGACCGAAAAATTGGCCATCACGCTCGTTGTAGATGGCGGTGGGATCGTCGTACATCATATCATCCTCGAGCTCCGCATCCTCATCCTCCTCATCGCCCAAGAAGCCTTTGGTGCCATCATCGTCAAAGTCTTCGCCGTACATCTCGCGAAGGGCAGCGAGCTCCTCCTCGGCAGCCGCCTCATCGTCGTTGCCTTCATCATCATCATTATCGGCATCCATCATGGCACGAGCGTTGCGACGGCGCGAATGATCATCTGCATCCACATCCTCACTCATCCCACCCTCATCATCATCATCATCCTCGCCTTTCTTCTCCGCCTCATCGCCCCAGGCATCATCCTCATCACCTCCTTGGCCAAATGCGTAGCGCCACTCCTCCGCCTCGGCTGACTTCTTCTGCGGCTTCTTTCGCCGTGCCTCGCGGGCCTCCAACAATGCGTGAATCTCCTCATCGAGCTCACTCTCACTCATGGAAGCCTCATTATCATCGCCCGCCTCCTCGGAGCTACCTTCATCCTCCTCATCCTCATCCTCCTCATCGGCATTGCGTGCCACCTTTTTCTTCTTCTTCGAGGTGGATGATGTTGCAAGATCTGCTTTTCCAAACACCTTCTCCGCGCGACGTACATTATCCTGAAGACGCCGCATTACTGGCCGCAGCACCACATTCATTTGGCCCCAAATCTGTTCTGTTGTGATGTGCTTGGATTTGCTCGTGAGGAGCTCATTGCTTGCGTAGAGGAGCTGCGGGGAGTGGAGCCGCGCGGCGATGTTGAAGATGGCGGTGAGCGCCTCGCGTGTGGTGGCGCTGCCATCTTTGCGGGAGGCTATGACGCGTGTGGCGTCGATGCCCGCAATGATCTCGGCGGTGTTGCTAGACTTGGCCAACCGTCGGGGAATCGAGCTAGGGTTCTTCTTGGAGGTATCCATCATTCACCTCGTTACAATGTTGGTTGTGTGTTCGTGACGATGAAGATTCGGTTGTACTTAGATAGTCTTGTTGTTGTTGTTGTTGTTGCTGATACTGGAATACTCCGCCAACAACTGCCGTTTCAATGTGGTGGAATGCCACGCACCGCACAACAAACTGGCCTTCGCTTGCCTGAGCTAAGCTATACTTCAACGTGAAAAAAAAAAAGGCAGCAATAGTTGAGAGATGAGATTGTGTGTTGGTGTATATCATATTGTTGGGGAGTGCGTCGATGGCATCTCTACGAACGGGGCGCCCTTCATTTTTCAGACCTCGAGAGGCTCATGAAACTGCCATGCCGCTTTTCCATGCTCCAACCATGATCGCACGCAGTGTGTTGCTGAGTGGTTGCCATCAACGTGTTTCACCCCAAAAACAAAGGTAAGTAGGGCACGTCGGCTGATGCACATCCGCTCACACACCTCCACCGTACCACCAACGAAGCACATCGCCCAAGCACTTATGTTGTGGATGAAATAGTGAGTCAGAGAAAAAAAAAAAAAGATACCCGAAATAAACCGTCATCAACAGAGGCACGGAGTAACTGCTCATTCCACATGAACGGAATCATGATGCCCTCAACACAACAACAACGGGAACTCAGCACAAGCGCACATGTACGACGACAGCAACACACCACACGCACACATCAGTAGCCATCATCAAAGCACAGACTAGGAACTAGAAAAGCCATATTACACCATCAACGTGTTTCGTGGTGTGGCGGAGAGCTACAGAGAGGATGATGATGATGATGTTGTGCGCATAAAGGGGGGGATATAGAAGAGGTGAGCCCACCATCACTCTGATGTGCTCTCGTGTGTGTTCGCGCATGTGCGTGGAAGCAGCGGCAACAGCTGCTGACATCCAATTTCTTCTCCTGGCCGACGTTGTGTGTCAGTGCATCTCAGCATCTTCCATCACTGCCAAAAAACTGTTAATGAAGCGAGGAAAAACATGTTCGTCCGCAGCCCAAAAAAAAGAAAAAAAGATTCTGTGCGCCACCAACATGGAGCCCACCAACTCATGATGGCATCAACGCATGCGTACAGACGTGAGGGGAGGGGGAGAAGACGGGGGAAAGAATGGGAGAGTGGATGGCTGCGGTGGTGAGTTCCGCCCAAATACTTCTATCATCATCTACAGATCATCATCGTCATCCAAATTCATGCCAGGATGCACGGTTTGGAAGTTGTCGGGCATCTCCTCCCCGCCCTCCCCGCCCTCCTGCTCTCCCTCCTCCGTTCCGCTGAAGTACGTATCATCATCGGCGGGCATCAAAGAATCATCCGGGGTGATATCCACCGTCATGCGCAACAGACGATTCACTCGGCGTGCGTAGGCCGCCATATCCGCCACCGGGAACTCAGAACGCATGCTTGCCGTGTCATAGAGCACCCACGCAATATCACGGCCCATGCCATCCTCCTCATCCACGGCGAAGCGCTTGAAGAGCTCATCGACGAGTGGGTGGCGGTAGTTAACCTCGAGCGTGCGCTCCGCCTTGGGTGCCTTGCCGTTATAGCCCATCGCCTGCTCGCGAAGGATGTTGGCCATGCGGGCCGTCATTTCCGTCGCAGAGGAGAGGATGAAGGCCTCACGCGTCTTGCGTGTGGTGAGTATCACCTTCGTGACATCGGCCTCCCCAAAGAGTGTGCGGAGCTGCTTGAGGAAGGTCTCGTACTTCTTCTCGCGCATGCGGGTGACGGTGCGCTGTTGCTCATCATCTCCGTCAAACTTCACGCCCTCCTTGGCGAGGCTGATGAGGCGGCGGCCGGAGAACTCGGACACCTGCGATACCACATACTCATCAATGGCCTCCGTCATGTAGAGCACCTCCACATCGCGGTGGAGGGCGTCGAGGAGGACGGGGGAGCGCTTGATCTTATCCACGGAATCTCCAGTGAGGTAGTAGATGCCACGCTGGCCCTCCTTCATTCGGTCAATGTAGCTCTGCAGGCTGATGTACTCATTCTCCGACTTGCTCGACTTGTAGCGGAGGAGCTTCGTGAGGCGGCCACGGTTGTTGGTATCCTGCAGCACACCCATGCGGATGTGCCGGCCAAATGTTTCCCACAAACGAATGTAGGTGAGCTTCGTCAAGGTCTTGGTGCCGGGGCGGCCCTCTCCAGCCGTTCCCTCCGTCGCGAGGAGCTCATCCTGCGCGGCCACATCCGCCAGCATCGCCAATGCCTTGCGCACCAACTTCTTCTTAATGACGCGGAGGATGCGGTTCTCCTGGAGCACCTCGCGGCTCACGTTCAGTGGGAGATCATTGCTATCCACCACACCCTTGATGAAGTTGAGGTAGCGCGGGAGCAAATCGCGGAACTCATCCGTGATGAAGACGCGCCGCACGTAGAGCTTGATACTGGAGCTGGACTCCAGCTCCTCCATCACGCCGCCCCGGTTGGCCTCACCGGGCACGTAGAGGATGGCATCGAACTCCACCTCACCCTCCACGCGGAAGTGGGAGTAGAACATGGGGTTCTTGTAGCTCCCCGAGATGGATTTGAAGAACTTGTTGTACTCCTCCTCCGTGACCTCATCCATGGGGCGGGTCCAAATGGGTTTGTTCTCATTCACGAGCACCCAACCAGAGGCCTCCTCGCCACCCTCCGTCTTGCTCTTCTTGCTCTCCTCCTCCACGTAGATGGGGAAATGAACGAACTCACTGTACTGATGCACGATCTTCTTGATCACGTCAGATTGGAGGAACTCCGTCGCGTCGGGCTTCACATCAATCACAATCTCCGTGCCACGTCCGAGTGTATTGCCGCGAGGATCCTCATAGAGGAAGTACTGGCCATCTCCCGTGGACTCCCAAATGTACTGCGTATCGCTCTCATCACTTTTGCTCGCCACACGCACGCGATCACCAATCAGGAAGACGGAGTAGAAGCCCACACCAAACTGGCCAATGAGATTGCTGTCCGCGGCACCTTGGTTGTCCTGAAGACGCTCAAGAAAGCGCTTTGTTCCCGAGGTGCCGAGAGAGCCAAGGTGAGCCGCGAGCTCCTCCTTCGTCATGCCAACGCCACCATCGCGGATGTAGAGCTGCTTCTGCTCCTCGTCAAAGTAGATGCGCATATCCATTTCGGGGCTCTCGCCGGCCTTGTTTACGGGCTCCTTGGGGTTGGTGAGGTACATCACGCGGATCTTGTCGAGGGCATCGCTGCCATTGGAGATGAGCTCACGAAGGAAGATGGCGCGGTTGGTGTAGAGTGAATTCACGAGGATATCGAGCATCTTCGCCACCTCTGCCTGAAAGGCAATCGGGGTGCCTTTGGCCGCCCCGGATGCAGGAGCCTCTGCCACGGCATAACCGCTGATGAGGACCAACACCAACGCCGCGAGGGCGAAGATGTTCTTGGATCGTCCGTCGCCCATCACGAACACGTCTCAAGGATTAGGTTTGGTTGGTGTGTGATGGAGAGATACGCCAAAAGTGGCCGGGGTGTTTTTTTTAGTTCTAGGTTGTAGGGGGAAAGAAGTAGTGTATGGAGTTCTCTTTCTGTTGATGCATGAGTGTGTAGAAGAAGAAAAAGATGAAGAGTGTTCTCTCAGCACATGTAGGACATATCCCCCACTCACAATGTGTGTTGGTGTGGTTCATCTTCACGGTATGGAGCCACAACAGTTAAGATCGAGCCACCACTCACTCCTCAGACGTCTTCCTCGCCGCCTCAAAGGAGGCATGCGCACGTTCATAACGAATCTGGAGAATGCGATTGCGCTCCTGCACGGCGCGATACTGTGGCATGATGAACTCCATCCCCAACCACGCCATCAACACCGCACAGCCCGCAGAGAGGCCGTACTGAAAGCGGCGGAGCACCTTCATGTTGGCCCGCAAGTCCTTCTGCCGCTTCTCTCGTTGACGAGCCTCCAATCCCTGATTCATGATTTGCTGCGCACGTGCGGAGCTCTTCACATCAAACTGCCGCTGTGTAGTATCGCTCGTGAAGCTCCGCGCCTTCAACGCCTCTTCCTTTCTGGCCTGGAGGTCCTCCGCAGAGATACCGAGCTCCTTCTCTGGGTGCTGACGGCTTTGCTTCATTTGTGAGCGGAGCTGCTCCGTCATGTTGGCGGTGGACTTCACCGCATCACCCACATTTCCATCCAAGCCAGCCATGTTCTCGCACTTGGCAGGCAATGGCCACTAACGATGAGATGAGCGAAGGTCCTCACCGTGCTCGACGCGCTACACAAACAACCAAAATAGAAGAAAGAAATGAGTGCGTTGATGCATCTACTCTACTGGAGAACAACAAGCAGCAGCCTTGCCACCCCCACACGCCACACACCTTCTCTGTGAGGCATGGAGGAGGATGGATCAAGACACACACAAACACAATTTTCATCTTCTGGAACAAAGGGGGGCACCACCTCCCATCTTCGCAGCATAGCACACCGCCCGCGAACAACAACAAGTAGCTCGCCGCCCCGCATGCCACTGTGAGAGTGAGAGTGAACGAGTAAGCCCGGAGGAAATAAACACACTTTAACGCGACGCATCCACATTCAAGCCTCTCACCAACTATACACCACATTCAGCGCGACAGAGGTGTGCTGCAGGTGAAGTAGGCTGGGGAACGGAGCGAGTATAGATGCGCCAGAATAATCTCCGATCATGAAAACATGAAACATCCACCCTTCAGCCTACTTCACTTCTTGTTTGGTGATGCAAACATGTTGCGTTGAGCATCGCCAAGAAAACTGCCGCGTGGCTCATCTGTCTCGCTCCGATACATATATAGCTCATGAGTGTAGAATGTGCTCCCTGGTTGGCCTCGTGCAGTGGTATGTAACAGAGGTGTAGGGGGTGTGGGCTGCACGCTGCGAGATCTCCTCCCGCACGCATGGAGCGGGAACCACAACTCCGTGAGGAGCATAGGCAAGAGATGTTGGGGGGGTGGTGAAGTAAGCGCGCCCCTGATACCACACTCCCTACACACAGACCCACACACACATACACGTACACAAGAGGCCTTAAAAGTTGTAGAGGTCAGCATCATCACTCTGGCTCTGTGGGGCCATGCTCTGACGAACAACCTGCTGCATCACCATCGCCGCGAGGGCGGTGTTGGGCACAAGCTGCGAGGCGTTAAGCGGCTTGCCGGTGATGGGGCAGACGGAGCCGTTCTCACGCAGCCATGAGTGAATGGCGTCGGATTCAAACGAGTGGCCGTAGGGGGTTGTGACGGGGTTCTTCATGACGTGGCCAGTGAGGGCGCAGAGGAGCGAGCGATCAACACCCGTGGTGGTGTCCGTCTTGAGGTTTACCACCTTGATCTTGGTGCGCATCTTCACCGGTGCGGCGGCCTCATCGATGCTGATCTTCTTGGTGCTCGACTGCTTCTTGGTTGTAAGGGTTGGCATATCACCAAGCAGACGTCCTGGGGTGGCGGTGGGTGCCACAGCGGCCTTCTGCACGTCCTTCATCTTGAGCTCATTCTCGCACGAGGTGAAGATGGAGCTGATGAGCTGGAAGGTGGCCGACTCCATCGCCACCATGGTGTTCGTATCCACGTGATGAAACTGTGTTTTCCACGCCTGCAGGAAGGGCAGGCCGCATGGGCCAACCTGTGTCATGAAGAAGGAAGTTAAGGATTTGGTTAGCTCCGCCGACGTGAGCTCTGGAATCACCATATCCACCTCCTCCATCCTCTCATCACGTGAGAGCGAATTAACATTGCTCATGAAGTGAAACATACTCACGAACAACACCATCATCTGCTGCGATTGGCGTGGGTCAGTGACGGCCATGCGGAGCGGGAGCTGAAGGAGATCGTGGAAGAAGGGGCAATTCATAGACATCTCCGTCGCGGCATCGCCGAGGTGGTACGTGGCGAAGGTGCAGAACTTGAAGGAGAGAATGAGAGACGGCAGCAGGTGAGGCGGGAGAGGTGCGCCAGGGTTGTGGGCGAGGGCGTCCAGGAGGTTCTTGGAGAGGAACTCCGCCACGAGCACCACGGTGCCATCGGCGAAGCTCGTCGAGAGAAGAATGTGCTGCCGCCACGCGAGTGAGTTCTCGGACGAGAATTTGAAGATATTCATGATGGCCCGCATCGTGTTATTGACGGCCTCGCATGTGTGCGGAGATACCACCGAGTCCTTGAGCGTATCACAGAGTGCCTCACCAATGATATCACTCACCACCTGCACCGCCTTCAGCCGCTGCATCAGATCCAACATGAAGTTGATCTTGGAAGTGAATTTGCTGCACGAGTGCTCCTCAATCTGGCTGCCCGGGCCAAAGAAGGCCTGTGGCTGCGTGAAGCCGTAGAGGCCGCTAATACAGCTACAGCGCAGATCAAACTCATACGGCGGCTCCTTGAGGAGGATCGCCAGCAGTAGCTGAATGGCGAACTGCATGTTTCCCTCGGCGAACTCCAACACCCCCGAGGCGGGCAGTTTGCAATCGGTGACACGCATGAGGAGGACTAGCACGTGCTCGGACATGCGGCCCAACTCAGAATCGAAGGGCATCGCACCTTCATCGCGGATGGAGCTCTCAAAGATGCTGGTGAGATCTCCGAGGCTCTCAAACACAGCGGGACGCATCGCGGTGAGGGCGAGGTTATTCAAGATGAGGCAAAACTTCGTCTTGGTGCGGAGTGGCACCACGGCCACATCGGGGTTGTTGAGGTACACCTTGATCAACGTCTGTGAGACGGAGCGGGCGGCGGCGAAGTCGGCGTTGGTGTTGTGTGAGAGAAAGGTTTGGTTGCTGGGATCACTATCCAGGATCCACTGGTCGATCTCCAGCTCTGTGATGGGCGTGCCATTCTTGAGGCGGGCATCGAACTGAAGAAGTGAGGCCATTGGATGATGATGAGGAAGGACGGAGGTTGGCTGAGTGAAGGGTGGTGGGCGTCCTTAAGATTGTCTTGGGCTCAACGTAGGTGGAGCAGGAATGCACGCGAGAGAGATGATGATGATGATGATGGATGATGGCCGCACGTGAGTTCTACGGAACGAGTGATTGGGGTTCGTAGCCGTACCGTCGCTGTTGATGAATCCAGGAGGCTACGAAGGATGGCGCAATACGCACAAGCTGTACAGGTAGTGGGGTTGCTGAGAAGAAATGGAAAATAGAAGAAAAGAAGATTGTGGCATGTGTGTGGTTCTTTCTTCACACGTCACTGCAACAGGCACCTACATTCATGCGTGAGGGCCCTTACACCACCAAGTGGGGTGGTGCTGCCATGATGGAACAGGATATACTCTGGCATACAACTCACAAGTACAGTTAGCCTGGAGAGAGCCTCATTCATCATCCTCGGACACTCACTCTCTTTATCATGCATCCAGGGGGAAACTGATTGATACACTGGTCATGGAAGGCGAAGAAGAAGAGAGGTGGTTGGGGATTCGTGGAGGTGATGGTGCTCCCTCTCCGCTCCTTCTCTCGCGCGCGAGCTCCATACTCATTCACAACACATCATGTTGGAAGGAGATCGAAGTGAAGGGTATGTGAGGGGGTGGAGAGAGAACCGAGCGTGTGCGGAGTATTGGGGGAAGAATAAGAATAATATCCTGAAGTTGTTGTTCTTTTTTCTCAATCTGCACAACCGTATCTATGCAGCACAGCGGAAAGGTGTGTGGGGGGTTGGAGTTGTCAGCGCCGCGACCATCACAGGCGTGAGGATGAAGCACACCCACGTATAGGGCTTCCTCTCACCTCATCCAAGCCAACCCCCATCCCATCCGCACATGAGCGATCTGTGGTGCTCTGAAGAAGATGGTACAGCCCCGTTCAAACAATCTAGAGAGCGGCGCGCTCACGCTCATAGCGCTCCTTATCCTTGGAGGCCTTATCATCGTAGGGCTTCTTCTCCGCATCGCTCATCGTCTTCCACGCCGCGCCCGCACCGCGCATCTGCTCCGTCACCGCCACGTTCGGGTGCTTCGTTCGGTAGTCGGCCGAGAAGAAGAAGTAGGCGCTCATGGGGCGCTTGGGGGCGTTGGGGTCCTTCGCCTTCTTGGCCACCTTCCCGCCGCGGGAGAACACGGCGCCGCCCTGCTCCTTGTAGGCCGCCATATCTCGCTCGAAGCGCGCCTTATCCTTCTCCGCCATCTTCGTGAAGCGGGCCTTGGCGTCGTCCGAGGAGCTCTTCCACATCTCGCCAATCTTCTTCATCACCTCCGTCAGCTTCATGTCGGGGTTGCTCGCGCGGAGCTCATCGCGCTTCTCATTGCCAAACAAAATGAAGGCGGAGAGAGCCGGCTTGGGGTAGTCCTCGGGCTTCTTTTCCTTCTTCGTCCGGCTGCTCTTCTCCTCCTTGGCGGATGGGGCGCGGGTGCGCTTCTTCCCCTTCCCGCCAATGCGCTCCGTCTCTTCCTTCTGCGCCTTGGCCAGCTCGCGCTGGAACTCATCCCGCTGCAGAAGCTTCTTGAGGTCCTCCTGCAGCTGCGTGCTGTGGCTCGCAAATTCTATGTGGTAGGCACTCTCTAGCCTCTGGCGGATCACGCTCTTGGTGAGGGAACGCACGCCCACCTCGCGGATGATCTTAGCCATTGTCTCAATGTAGTCCGCAGGAAGAGGTCCAGAAGGAAGAGTGCTCATGGTGGTGTGTGTGTGTGTGTGTGGGTGCGATGTTGTGGTGTGTGTGTGGGTAGGATTTAGAAGTTAGATGTGGAGCTGTGAAGGCATCCAATTCATCGTGAAGAGAGAACAATGCCAAACAGAAAAGATGAAGGAAAATGCATCATGGAGGAGAGCCGAAGGGCAGCCACACTTGGCGTATGCGTGCAGATCATTCCTTCACATCCACGGCAACACAAACTTCAGAACCCTGGCAGGCCCGCGACATGAGCATCAACGGATGCAGCCACCAGCGGCACGAAGAGTAAAACATAAGCAACAACAGAATAGAAATACCGCCACTGATCCTCACGCACATCANGCCTTCTCGGTAGAGGTCGCGACCGAGGGCAGAGCTGGCGTCCAGCGAGGTGGTGTAGGCAGCGTGAGCGGCAGCACGCGAAGATGCTCCGCCGATGGGCTGCTCGATGCCTCTCTCTGAAGCCGCTCCGTGGAGGTTCCGCCCTTGTGTAGGCTTCTCTCATGCACCACAACCATCAAGTTGGCGTGTTGTGCCATCACACTCGTCCGTAGCGACTCAATCAGCTGCGGGGTCACTGCCACTCCATCATGGAAGTAAATCATGAAGGTGATGCGGCGATTCAGTAAGTTGGCCTGCGCACAGGTGTGGGAGATGAGGCCGCGCTCGACGTACTGCGTGCCCAAACGAAAGGTTTGCATAATGAAGCGCGGAAGGAACCACGTGTTGTTGAAGGCGATGCGCCGCATGCGCTCCGCGATGCGAGTCTCAACCATCGTCGCCGAGAGGGGCTTCTCGACATCCACGAAGAAGGGGAAACGCGTGTGTTGGGCAAGACCGTGCAGCACTGCGGAGGCCTGGCGGTACTCCACGCACTCACTCATATGCCCCCGCTCCGTAGATGCATCCACGGAGATGATGGTCATGGCCCGTTGCTGATCCGCCTTCCCCAAAAAGTAGTTCGAGGCGGAGGAGATGAGGGCCTGGGCGGAGCTCAGCTCTGCATCCTCCTTCTCCTCCAGATAATTGCTAATCACTCGGCCCACCGCCACCTCCTCTGCGGGCTGCACCTCCACGTCGAGCTCCGGCCACGGGCCGAACTTGTGAAAGAGGGAGTTGGCGATGAGCTGTGATTCATAATCTACGCCAAGTAGGTACAGCACCACAAGTGATGCCAACGCAAGCCACGTCATGAGGACCCAGTAGGAGGATAAGATGTACGACATGGGCAGATTCCATACACATCGCTGCTTCACCACCAACTGCTCCTTTAGTGAGAGCTTGTGCGATTGGCTCTTTAGGAAGCGCCACATATTAAAGGTGGTGGCAATGCGGGATCGGGTGGTGCTCATGGGGAGCTGCAAATCAATGGCGGCGTTGAGGACGTAGGTGTAGCGCGGATTGCAGCCCGCAGACTGTGCCAGCACCTCACGAAGAATCATCACGCACGCCCATGGCGAGAAGACTAAGGGGAGGGAGCTCACGAGGAAGCGCAACTCTGCCGGAATATCGGCAATGGCATCTTCCATCTCAATCCCATCCTTGGTGGTCCCGGTAGCAGAGCTGGACTTTCCAGGGCGTCTCTGCTCCTCCGCTGTTGTGGCGGAGGCACCAACATTCACCAACAAATAAATCTTGCGACGATAATCATCATGAATGTTCGGCACATGAACCTGATGATTGACGTAGGCAAAGAGATCACTGCTCACCACCATGTTTGGGTGGGATTCATTCCCGTTCGTGAATGAGGACGATGAAGCGCGCTGAGCCACGATGGTGCGCACCAAATGTTCCAAAAATGTTACGAAGCGATGTCGAAGTGCCGGGGAGGCAGACATGGGCGCCACCGGCAGCGGCTCCCGCGTTGTTTTCTCGGCCGAAGACTCCACGGATGGGGTTGGGGTGGTGAGCTTCTCCGTCAGCCGCATCGCATCCAGTGCGGCATCCTTCAACGCCTGCAATTGCTGCTTTAGGATCCAGCGATCGGTGAGAACGCCCTCAATCATCTCCTTCAGGGATCGGTAGGCTGCCACACACAACGCCCACGGACTTCCATCCATCACCTGGAGCTCACGCATCTGCTCTCGGGCCGATGCGTCGAAGGAGGAGGCGAGCCCCTCCATCGAGCGCCCAGAGAAGGACCGATTGCCAATCCACGCCAGGAGCTCAAAATCATCCGAGGTGAAGGAGTAGGGCTGATTCTTCAAGCGATTCTCCAGCCCCGCCACAATCTCCTGCATCACCTTATCAAAGAAGGCATCATTGCGGCAGTACTCCACCAATGGAATCAGCTCCTTCACACATCGCAGGTCCTTCGTCGTGAGCTTCCCACTATCCTTGAGGGCCTGAAGTGCGGCTGACGGGTCCTGCTCCACCAATCTGCTCACATGGCGATAGGTGTTGGCGTTGTTGGGTGCTCCACGCAGAAGCCAGGTTGCGAGGTTGCCGAGGATAGGGCTCTCCGTCGAGAGCTCCAACGCCTCAGTTATCTTTCGCACCTCCCTCAGGGTTGTCTCCAACACCGCGTGAGAGATGCTAAGAAAGAGCTCCTTTTCGGAGACCTGCGTGAGGGCGTTGGTGGATTCATGCGCATGCTCGCACAGTGCGTGGTGGATGCGGGAGAGCTGATTGGTGGCCTCGAAAAAGTGCTCCGAGTAGGAGGCGGTGCGCTCCGCCCCACTATTCACCTCCGTGGAGGAGACCCCAGGAGCCTTGGAAAGAAGATGGCGATCACGCCGAGCGAGGCGCCACAGCAGCACACTGACGAAGAAGAGGTTGAGCAAATCATCCTTTGTCTTCTCGTCCAGAGAGTCTCCGCGCGACAAGCTTGCTGCCATGTGGCTACTGTTTCTCAGTACATCACGCAAGTAGCCCAAATTCAACGCGTTGATGCGTGCATCGGACTCCCCGCACTCTGCCAGTGCCGCCAAATCGCACAGAGTGGGCTTCCAGGGCTTCGACGTGCTCAAGCGGCTGATGATTCGTTCAACATCTGCCGCGGTGGGTGCCTTCACCTTACGCATACCAGCAGGAAGTACTCCATCTGCGAGCGTGTGTACCTCCATCGTGGTTGTGCTTCGAAGCTCCTGGCTTGCAGCGGATATCATCGCAGCGGCTCTCCACATCACCAACAACGCGCGCAGAGATGGCGCCCTGCTGTAGGACTGAGACAGGTCCGGCACCTCATCACGCAGCCAACTCACCCGGCTATCCTCCTCCGCGGTTAGCAACAATCGAGCGGTCCACGAAGTGATGCCAGTTGTGGCCATCACCTCCGTCGGATCTGCACAGAGCGGCCCCACATGAACGTGGGCAGCAAAGCTCTCCCCAAGGAAGCGGCGGTACCGTTCATCTCCCACAGCCTCTCGGAAGAGCTGATCCGATTCACTCAGTTTTAGAGCGAGCATGAAGTTGTCGCGGGGAAGATTCCCCGTGGTGGGCTCAGCCACGGCTGTTTCCCCATCCCGTCGCACTGTGCTTGTTGAGCTCGATGCCACTTCGCGCGTAGCTTCTGTGGGGTACATCAACGCCGTGCAGCAGCAGAGGAGCGAGCATGGCGCCACGTTGAAACTCTGCGGAAGGACACGCGATGCACACTGCCCAACACCCCCCTTCTTGCTTCGAAGGACGGAGAAGGGAGAGCGTTGGTAGGTCTGGTAGCGATCTCCATCTTCCTGTTGTAGTGCCGGATCCAGTGGGGATGGCCAGGCGAAGCGCATGGGAAAGTCATAGCGGCTTGTGCCCTTGACGGTAAATCGGGCGGAGCTCGGGGGGGAGGTGGACGAAGAAGCTGAGGTTGATGCATCCGTGGGGGTTGAGGTGATGGTCCGACGCAGCTCACACGGTGTGCGGAGTTGTGAGGAGGTGATCTCCTTGCACCGCATCCGACGGAGCCACAACCTCCTACGCCCATCCATCGATTGCTGCCGAGAGGCCAATAAAGAGGTGAGGAGGAAAGAGGGGGGAAGAGATACTAACGTGTGCGAGGTTGACCGGTGCCGGAGTGAAGGCCGCTTCAACGGTTGGCGGCGGGTGAGGAACAACTTCCTGACGCTCTTTAGATTGCTGTGGTGGAGGGCAGGAAGAGATAAACAAGGGCAAAGAGGGGGAAAATGATGAGCAACCACAAGAAGAGATGCGCATGTGTACCAAAGGGCACAAAGACAGGAGTGAGGTGCATGACGGGTCCAGGAAGTGTGTGGGATGAAGGAGGTCCTCACACGCCACACCAACTCTAAATCGGGATTACTTAAAGTCTTGGCTGGGTGCCCTCTGTTGGGCACCAGCGAATGCTCCTCATCGAGGCCGAGTGTTGGGCCGCTTGGAATCTCCTGCATCCGAAGCGGAGCCAAGGGTGAACGGTGGGGCAGCTCCAGCAGTTGCCGGAGTTGAGCCAAATCCGCCTGCGGATGGAGCAGCACCA